>JANAVB010020400.1:17586635-17711635 GCA_029216955.1 Iris pallida
TGCCACAAAGGAAGCTTCACTTAGGAACTAAAACCAGCAATCAGCACAAGATATAAATAAAAGTAAGAACTGGAAAATAAGGAAAACACATCAGGATGATATACGACGAGATAACCATGGAACTATTCAGATAACCAGGTTACAACCCGTAAACCAAACAAGGACCGGGGTTGTAACCCTTCGTCTGAACGGAGCTTGGTTTCTCACCATTTATCGGTAAAATAAATACAAGCATTCTGGTCATTCAATAATCTGGAACAGGATCAGGACAAGACTAGACTGGTTAGACTCCATCCAATCATTTCACGGCCAAGCAAGAACTACGGCTTGATACTTTAACTAACTAGGGTTATCACAGGCCTAATTACTAGCAAGATGCAGTGAGATTACTCCTCAGCCACAAGCCCTGCAGACCATCCAGGTTACCCAGGTCGAAATTAGGGGTTGAATTCAGGTGGGTACACCGTCCAGGAAACTCATGTACCCTTAAGTAGCTTGAAGGGTGCAACACATGACAGTGTGCTGGAAATGTGCCCTACTCGACGGCAGGCTACAGATCCCAAGTGCATCCAGGTAACGGGATTGCCTGTAGCTGGGAGATCTCTTCATGACTACTGTATTAATCTAGTTATTAGCCTTAGTCCATTTTAGTAGGTACTCCTGACCGTGGTACTCAGGAGTCCCCTCCTAGACATGATGTAAGACATAACTGGATTATTTGTACAAGCACAATCGCCCACGGTGTCCATGTAATTTATACAGGTCATGTCATGTCAGGTAGCCGTCGCAACAGCTTCTCAAGATATATCATGTCAGGTTATCATGTCAAGTGTTCTTGTCAGGAGTGCGCCACGACGGGCCACTATCAGGTCATGCCAGGTTTTCTTGTCAAGAGTGCACCACTACGGGTCACTATCGTGTCATATTCAGGTATCATTTCCAAACATATTAAGCAAATCCATGATTATCAAGTTCACGACAAAAGGCGTAAGGATATAAAATGGACGTAAAATATCTAATAAAATATCAATATTCAGGGCTATAGAAGAGCCATGCGGCTAAGTCATATGCGGTCAGGAAAGGGTAGACTCATGCGGCCTAATTAGGAGGGCGCATGCGGCCAGGGTCACTGAATCACATGCGGCCAAAACAAGGGGGCGCATGCAGCCAGGGTCACTGAATCACAAGCGGCCAAGACAGGGAGGGCGCATGCAGCTGGAAGTACAAGGGCGCATGCGGCTCCAAGACGTTGGGCCTCATGCGGCCAGCAGAAGTGTGGAGTTCATGCGATTGGGTATAGGAGGAGGCGCATGCGGTTAAGTCAACATGGCTGCTATGCGGCTGAGAGTGAAAGGTACATATGCGGTTGAAGGGGCAGTAACCTATGCGGCTGGGAGTAGGACTAGCTCCCATGCGGCAAGCAGGAAGGAAGGCTCCATGCGGTCAGGATGAATTGGACTCATGCGGCTCTCGGGGTAGGGGCACATGCGGCTAGCGGGGAACCAAGCCTATACGGTCCGCAAGTACTAGAGTTCATGCGGCTCAAGGAGATAGGCGCATATGCGGCTGAAGGCAAGTGGGACTCCATGCGGCAAGAAGGAACTGAGGACTCATGCGGTCAGGATGAATTCATATTCATGCGGCTCAAGGATGAAGGCAGACTTATACGGCTGGGAAGCAAGGGCCTCATGCGGTTTAAGAATGAGACTCAGTCCCTGCGGCTGAAAGTGTCATGCGACTAAATCACTTGCCGCATGAATTGTCATGCGGTCAAGTCAAGCACTGTTCTTCTTCCCCAAATTTCAGAGAAGAAGAACACCATGAACCCAAGCTTCCAAGCTCCATAAAATCTTCATCTGGAGCCCAAATCCGAACTTCCATAGGTCAAAATGGGGTAGAACGAGATTCTCTACAACATGGAACCATCAAAACTAGGAAATAACAAGACTAAATAGATCAAAACCCAAGAAATTCAAAAATGAAATAAACTTAGATCTACAAGAATCCAGCCATGGAAATGAGAAATGTCAAATACTAAAGTGCTTTAGAATGTAGTAAAGAAGAGAATGGAGCAATAAAATCAGAGTTCCTCCATGAAGCAAGTTGCACTTGCCTAGAGCTCACTCTCTCTCTCTGGTAGGTAAGAAAGTAATAGGGAAGAAGAAGATGAGTAATGAAGAGAGAGAAAAGAATGAGCTAATAAATACAAATGCTGGTGGTAGGTAGGAGGTTCATCCAAGGGTTCATCATGAACCCAATAAAATCCCAAACCGAACCAAGCCAACCCGAACCAGGAATAAACCAAGCCAAGAAATAACCAAGCTAAGATGCAAGCTAAACAAGGAATCATACAATACAGAATAAAATACGTACACGTATTCCAGAAATATGTAATACGGACCACAGGTATTACAGCTGGTCTAGTGCCCCTCACCACATCACGAGGAGAGGTTATGTGGGTCCATCCAGACCTGGTACCTGAAGTGGGTCAGCCTGTACCACCCTCCACCGATAAGAAGAAGGGTAGGAAAGTCAAGTCATGCCGCACAATCTCGGCTGACATCAAAGAAGCGACAGCTGTCGTTACTCGGTCCGGTGCATAATCTCAACCTGTACCGGGTAACTCGGCTGAAGATCGTCAGCCATCCGTTACTGATGCCCTAGGACCTTCTCAGCCTCCGCTGGCTGACAAGTCCAAGCCGAAGGAGACCCGCTTCGACAAACCACTCCGAAAGGACGTACCTCACAGGCTGGAAAGGCCTTATAATTTTGACATTTTAGCACAATTGACCAACACGCCAGCCAAGTTGTCATTATATGAACTCCTGAGACTTTCCAAGGATGTTCGCGTCACCCTGAGTGATGCGCTTCAAAATGCTGATGCTTATCTGGCTCAAGTCAAGCTCACAGGGGAGAGCTCGCCAGCAGATGCCCAGGACAGTACTTGTACCGGTGCAATGCCCAATATCGTGTTCACTCCATAGGACATGCTTATCAAGACCAACCTGTACGATCGCCCTCAGTATTACACTGGATACGTCGGCAACGTCAAGGTGGATCGGATGCACATTGATCTCGGTTCTTCGATAAGCATTATCCCGAAGAGCTTACTGCAGCAACTACGCATCCCTATGCATCGGCTGACTCCTAGCAGCACCGCCATCAGTGGCTTCAATTTCGGGAGAAGCTATCCCATCGAAAAGATTTGCCTGAAGTGCCAAATCGGCGACCTTCAGTCGGAAGTAACCTGCTATGTCATCGACACAGACACCTCCTACAATATTCTTTTGGGGCATCCGTGGATACACGATTTTAAGATCGTGCCCTCCATATTGTACCAGTACTTCAAGTACATCGATAAGCATGGCTTCGTCAGGACAGAATTCGCTGACATCGATCCCTTTAAAGGGGTCGAATCCTATTATTCGGATTCTTGCTTGTACAAAAAATCCAAGAAGCACTTGATCAAGGAGGATGCTCAAGAGCAGACAGAGACAATTGCAGGGCCGGAGGAACTCTTGAGAATCCAACTCCAATACTGCAAACCAGGCAGGACTGCGCCTCTTACAGCCATTTTGCGTAGTTTTTCGATGCTCACTACACAAAGAGAGCAGATGACAATCCGACTGCCAAGGTCTGGCCAAGGGGCGAGGCCTAATACGGAGCTACTGACGATCAGATTACCAAGGGCGGGCAAACAACAAACAGAAGAGGTTAATCCCTCCATCAAGCCGATGGTCATTCGTCTGCCTAAGACAAATCGGCAGCCAAGCACTGAGCCAGGGGCTGCTAGCGCACCTACGACCCCACATCCAACGCCCTCAGGGGAGCCTTTGATGATCAAGTTGCCTAGGTCATCTTCTCAATCTTCAATACAGAGGTTGGCTGAACAAGAGCCGGGAATAAATTGAAAACTCAGTACTAAGCCGGGGGTCGCCAGTGAGCCAATAACTCCACGTCCGACGCCACCAATGGAGCCACTGATGATCAAACTACCCAGGTCGTCGTCTCAATCTTCATTGATGCAGCCAAGTATGTGGCCGCCCATACTGATGTTTCTTCCACAGATGATGTAATTCTACCGGAAAAGATACCGTACTTTATCAATAAAGGACTATCTTTGAACTATCTCGAGCTTAATAAATTCGAATAATGTATGCTATGGAACACGGTATAGGCACCAACCTACACACACAAGTGACAAATGTCTATGCCATGAATCAAATCACTCATGTAGAAGGTGCCTGCTTCATAGTCGAGGGAGACGACCATCCAATCATCTTCGGCCGAAAGAATAATCCACAGTCCTTCAGGCCAGAAGAAGTCGATCTCAAATCCGACACAGGAAGACTGCCGCTTTATCTCTATAGCTCCCGTTCCAAGTATCTTATACAAAAATAGGGGTACGACATGGAGTCTACACCAGGCTTGAACTACGACATCGGCCGACGACTACCTTTGTAATTACCAGTCCCGGCTGTAAAACCTTGGGATTACTATAGCAAGACCAGAAATGGCCTAGGCTATGTTACTCCTGCAATAACTCCCGAGAGCTCGGATGAGGAATGTGACTGGAATTCACACTCAACCGGATCACCAACTTCTGATTTGGATGTCAGCATCGGGGACGTATTCAGGCAAGTTCTGTCTGTCAATATGGAATTTGCTGATGCCTACGAAGAAGATAAAGAAGTACCCGAACTTCTCGAGTTAGAGCCTTAGGTTCAACAGCTAGATGCACAATGGGAGAAATGGTTCGAACTTCGTGAACCTTCTACTGAAGATGAGGTTATGTAAGTTGACCTCAGCGATGAATCATCTCCAAAGCCGATCTTCATCAGCAAGAGTCTGACAGACGAAGAACGGGAGTCGCTATTACAACTTGTCAAATAGTACATTGACGTATTCGCTTGGAGCTATGAAGACATGCCAGGGCTAAACCCCGAGGTTATATTTCATAAACTAAACATTCATCCAGACGCAAAGCCGGTCAAGCAACATCAAAGACGTTTTTGTCCAAACATCATGAATTCTATCGAAGCTGAGGTCAACAAACTGATAGCCAACGACTTCATCCGGAAGGAGCAATATCCAGACTGGGTCGGCAACATAGTACCAGTCCTCAAGAAGAATGGGAAGATTTGAATTTGTATCGAATTCCAAAATCTAAACGAAGCATGTTCTAAAGATGAGTTCCCTCTTCCCATCACGGACATCATGATCGACAACACATGTGGCTTTGAGCGCATGTCATTCATGGATGGCTTCTCAGGATACAACCAAATCAAGATGTTTCCTGACGATGAGAAGCATACATCATTTTGAACACCGATTAGCGTGTACTGTTACACAGTCATGCCCTTCGGTTTAAAGAATGTTAGTGCCACATATCAAAGAGCCATGAGTGTCATCTTCAGAGATCACCTGCGTAAGACCGTGGATTGTTATGTTGATGACATCGATGTCAAATACCGCTCTAAGGAAGACCATCTACAGGATCTGAGGACAATATTCGACCTGATGTGAGCGTACAACTTGAAGATGAATACTACCAAATATTTCTTGGGCGTATCTAGTGGAAAATTCCTGGGTTTTATCATTACTGCCCAGGGAATTCATATAGATCCCGAGAAGACAAAGGCAATCATAGAGATGGGTCCCCGAAAAATCTCCGTGAACTCCGAGGCCTTCAAGGGAGGCTAGCTTACATCAGGAGGTTCATCTCTAACCTCTCCGGGCGATGTCAACCATTCACCCACCTCATAAAGAAGGGCGTCTCATTCGTATGGGATGAAGAGTGCCAACGCGCGTTCGATAACATCAAAGAATATCTGTCAAATCCTCCAGTTCTGGTGGCCCCGGTTGTTGGAAAGCCGTTCTTGCTTTACGTGCGAGCGATGGAGCATTCCCTCGGTGCTCTACTAGCACAGAACAATGATACAGGGCATGAATAAGCTATTTATTACCTCAACCGAATGATGATTGGACCTGAGCATAGATTCACCATCGTGGAGAAGGAATGTCTTGCTCTGGTGTTCGCTATTCAGAAGATGCGACACTATGTTACAGGACAAACCATCCATGTCATATCTTGAGTTAACCCCCTCAGGGTTCTCATGACCAAGCCAGGGGCACTCAGCTCTCGCCTTGCTACCTGGGCGATATTACTGTCTCCCTACGACATGATCTTCGTTCCGCAAAAGGCTGTTAAAGGTCAAGCTCTGGCAGACTTTTTAGCAGCCCATCCAAGTTCAGAGTCAACCAGAATATATGAAGAGATTCCAGACGAGGTCGCCAATTCAAATATGGCTTCCGATGATTCCGTCTGGCGAATGTTCTTCGATGGTGCTTCAAGAACCGGGCCCAAGGGCAACATTGTCGTTGGGGTCGGAGTGGTACTGATTTCTTCCTCTGGCTTGGTGATCAACCGAGCATATTCCCTTACAGAACCCTGCTCGAACAACGTGGCCGAGTACAACGCCCTGGTTGTCGGTCTCCGACTTGCAAAAAAACTGGGGGTAGAGTACCTAGAGGCATATGGCGATTCATAGCTAATCGTCAATCAGATCCGAGGTTCATATGAAGTTCGTCACGAAGATATGATCCCCTACCATCAGGTAGTGATCACCATCATTACGTCTCTGAAAGGGTTCTTCATAGAACATGTTCCGAGACTCCGGAATATCGAAGCCGACGCCTTAGCAGGACTGGCCGCTTCCCTGGCGGTCCCAAAATATACTCATCATTTGGTAGACGTAATAGGCCATGAGTTGGTCTGTCCCAAGAACAACGTCCAAATTGCTGAAAGTTATTCTGCCCTGACGGTCGACGAGACACAGGATTGGAGGCTCCCATTTATTAACTTTGCAGTCTATGGCATCTTGTCGGAGAACCGGAAAGAAGCTACCTCTATTAGAAGACGTTCGCTCAGATTCTTCTACGATACCGAAACAAAGATGCTGTATCAGCGATCATACGATGGATTACTGCTTCGGTGTCTATCCAATACAGAAGCCAAAGAAGCTGTACGTGAAGCACATGATGGGGTCTGCGGGGCCCGTCAGCCTGGCCCAAAATTGCAAGATCGCATTCGCCGGATGGGCTACTACTGGCCTACGATGGTGGCAGACGCGATAGACTATGCAAGAAAGTACAAAGCCTGTCAGGTCCACGCAGATTTCATACATCAACCATCTGAATTCCTACACCCAACGGTAGCATCCTGGCCATTTGAGGCATGGGGAATGGATATCATTGGTCCCATCACCCCACCTTCATCCAGAGGGCACCGCTTTATACTGGCAATTACAGATTACTTCTCCAAATGGGCGGAAGTTGTCCCGCTTGCAGAAGTAAAGACATCAAACATGATCAGCTTCCTTAAATATCACGTCATCTATCGCTTTGGACTGCCTCGAAGGATCATCCACGACAACGGTCTGCAGTTCGCAAGCCACGCCTTCTATCGGTTCTGCGACAAACATCGAATCCAGAATGTTGCTTCAACATTGTACAATCCGACGGCGAATGGGTTTGCGGAAGCATTCAATAAAACTATAATCAAGCTGCTCAAGAAGTTCGTGTCTTCCAACAAATGCGACTGGAATGAAAAGCTCGGTGAATGCTTATGGGCATAGCGTACTACTGTCCGGACGGCCACCGGGAACACACCATTCTCTCTGGTATATGGGAGTGAGGCAGTTCTCCCACTGGAGACTCAAATCCCCTCGCTCCGTGTTGCCCTCACCTATCGATTGACGACAGAAGATAATTACCGTCGCCGGCTACGAGAGTTGGAGGCCTTAGATGAGAAGCGCATGTTAGCTCAACAACGAATCGAGCTATATCAAGCACACATCTCTGGAGCCTTCAATAAGAAGGTTAAACTCAGAACATTCCAAGTAGGTGATCTCGTCTTGGCAGTTCGAAGGCCGATGGTTATGACTCACAAAGCCGCCGGCAAATTCCAGCCAAAGTGGGAAGGCCCATTTGTTATCGAGGCTGTATTCTCTAATGGTGTTTACCGCCTCGCAAAACAAAATGGAGACTTGCTTATGGTGCCTGTCAACGGCAAGTTCCTGAAGAAGTATTATGTCTAAACGATATCCTCCGAATTAACCGGATTGTTGAGTTATGTACCCCCAGGTACCGTTGAACTTACACTCTGATCATCCCAAATGAATCTATATCGCATCTTCTGGGTAGTAAGTCATGTATGATCATACCTCTGAACTTTCTTCCTAAAAGAGCATCTTCATCATGATCTATTACCCGCACTTTTAGTGCATAAAAAGGGTAACAGATCCACAAATTTCCCGAAATAGCCACGTCGATGTCACCTCTGAGTTGTTTCACTTCCATCAAAAACAAACCAACCCACACGTAGAACTTCCACATCCATATTACCTCTGAGTTGTTCTATGTGCCCACTCCTGCCACGTCCTTATTACCTCTGAGTAGGAAGACTCCATTGAAGAAACCGTCATATTTACTACGTCCTCATTACCTCTGAGTAAGTATGTTGGTTTTCTCTCGACTTATTATCCGTACTCAAAATTAGGGTACGCCAAGGATAATAGGCCCACAAATGTCCACAGTTGACCACAAATGCTGTACTAGGTCCCCTAGTGCATGTACCTCTTTTCTTATCATTACATGCCTTTGGAGCCTAGCTGTTCCATGGCATTCTTTCGCCCAATACTAAGAACTTCTATATCTCACCAAGGAATCATTCTAGGTATCTCTATCAAACTTATTATCTATATCTAAAACCAGGGTATGCCAAGGGTAATAGGTCCACAAAAAGTCCTCCAGTGGGGCAAGCATCATAATACCAAAAAATACGGTGCAAGCACAATAGATGATGGATGGTGTAAACATAGTCATTTATTAAAAAAATAAAAGTACTACATGTTCGGGGACCGCGTCCCTATTAAAATAAAGGAAAATAACAAAGAAAGAAAGGAAAAAAGGCCGACTACGGTTCGATAACACATAATTCTCTAAGACGGTCCCTCAGCACGGCTGTCAACCGCTCAAACCGCTGCTTGGCCCGGCGCTTGGCCTCATGAGTCAACCAATCTGCATCATCCAGATATGCGTGAGCCTGCCAGCCATCTTCAAGCCTTTTCAGAGCATGCTCCAAGCCAGCAGAAGTTCGGGTGACTTTGTCGGCCTCCTGAACAATTAGCTCCTTATCCGCGCAGGCGGCCTCGAGTTCAGATTCTAAGAAAGTAAATTTCCTCTGAAGCTTGAGGATCTGCTCTCTCGTATCAATTATCCCATGAGAGGCGGCCGCTTTCTGAGCAATGCAATCCTCTCCCCTGCGGCTCAACTGATCATACTGCAGAGAGAGATCGCGGAGGTCCTTCATTATAATCGGCTTGGACGCTTTTCGTGCAGCCCTTACCTTCTCCATGGCAGTGATGAGGAAGGCCCGCTCCTGATCTATTGCTAAAGACAGATCAACTTGTCGTAGTACTTGAAAATGGGCCACAAGCTGATCCGCCTCTAGCAATTTGGGCTCCAAAAGCTCAACTATCCCTGCCCTACCTGGGAGGGTTCTAAGGAGTTCAATCTGGCCATGGGCGCATTGATGGGCCAAGGAAAAAGAAGTTTTCCTCTCTACGGTAGCCTCAATCCCTCGCTTCAGGTGGCGGTAGAAACTGTCAACCACATTCTTTGACGATTCATCCAGGACTTCTGAAGAAGAAGGAGTCAGAGGAAGAGTAGCTGGCAGTGTCGAAGAAGATGCACCGAAACTTGATGCCCCTGCCACAAGGGAAACAAGTTCCGAACGAAAGGACGCTTGAATAGCGGCCAATTTCTCCTCCGCAGCCCGAAGGATCTGGAGACTCGGCAGGGCGGAAAGGTTGACCTCCGGAGCCACATGAACAGAAGAGGGTGCAGGGACCATTACTCCCCGCCCCGGCCGTTCTGCCGTCTGGTCCCCCGAACTCGATTCAGCGGGAGGCCCCTCAATGTAAGTTGGAGGGGGAGGAGGCACACTCTCTTCCACCAGATCCCCTCTGGCGAACTCTCCCTTGATAATGTCTGTGGTTGGCAGTGAAGGAGCAGGACCTGTATGTCCGGAGCAACTATCATCAGCTTAACCCGAAGGATGTGATGATAGAGCAAATGAACCTCCTCACTGGTCAAAATTTGACTTAGCTTACCAGGGGAGAGTTGCTGGGGCTGAGGTTCTCTCTGAGCTACTGTAGTCTCTTCACCAGCAACATCCGACCCAAAGGCAGCTGGTTCATCTGCCCCAGCCGCCCCAAAATAAGATACAACTAGGTCAGCGTCACCTGGCTGAAGTTCAGCGGTCTCGAGGACGGGTTCAGCAAAGCCCACGTCGCCCTGGGTTGGGACGTCAATAACTGGAGGAACCTCAGCCGTCGTTGGGAGAATCCTGACGACAAGAATCTAGGCACTCATATATCTAATTAGAGTAGTTAGAGACGGGTCGACCACAGGGGTAGCAGCCGGCTCTGGAAAGTCCCCTTCTTCTGACGCCTACAGAGAAAAGAAAAATGATTAGGTCATCATTCAGGAAAAAGAAGAGCTGAAGAAGAAGATGGTTGAATTCAATTCACCTCTGAAACGGCGTCAACATCCTCGTCTTTCTCCTTAATGAGCAGCCCGTGAGGCTTAAACGCAGCCCGTTTCACGGAGTAAGTTATGCCGCCAACGGCGAGCTCACGCCTGCTTTGCTTGCGTGAAGGACCAGGCACGATAGGCAGCTGACCCGCCGCCACATCTTCTGCGGGAGGAAGGGAGTTATCGGGATCATGCTCGTCATCCTCTTCGTCCGCGTCGGCAGACTCCGAGTCCGACACAACAACCGTGTTCTCCCTCTTCTTCCTCGCCTTGGAACCCTTGGGCTTCTCCTCTAAGCCAGTACCAACAATGAAGCTAGTACCCGGGTCAAAATCAACATAGGCTTGTTCGCCATGACTTGGTATAAAGCTGTAAAATACAAGATCTTCCCTGACACCCCAGCATCAGGAACTAAGAAGCTGGTACGGGTGTGAACCGTGTCATAATAGTGCCAGGACCTGATGCCGTCAAGGACGCTACCTTCAAAACCCAGGCAAGAGCTGGGACCGTCCAAGAATAGCTGACTAAACCCGAACTGTCAGGAGAACCTACTGGGCAAGTAAGGCTCCAAGTAGACAGTGTTACGGTTGCAGTATACCAGGTAGGAAGGACGAATGTTGTGCAGCCAAAGGAGCATCTTTTTGGATAAGAAGTGGGGAGGCCCAATACCATCAAGATGTACGGCCCTCACTTCCTCAGCAGTAAATTGAGGAACAGACACGAAAAAAGTGTATTTGTCCACTCTCGTCGGCGCCATCCGACAGGCACGCATAGTCTCACAATCCCAAGGCATGCGGCGATACTGGAAGATGAAAGCATCATCAGCAGTTACGCCATCTTCGGGGCCGGGCCTCATCAAAGACCGGCAATGCATCAACAGCCACCCCATCAGATAATGATATGGCAGCTCAATGCATTCAAAGTCCTTCGTCGTGTCACGAGCGATGACCTTGGACGTGAAAGTACGAAGGCCACGATGTATGCTGCACACCGTGGCCGGAAGAAGAGCTAGTCTGACCCCGAAGACCAGTTTCACAGCAGGAAGGATAAAATTACGGCTGATTCTCTCAATAGAACCAGCCCCTCCTGAGACTACGTAATTCCGTAGCCACACCATCAGGAGTCCTGTCAGAAGAGCCTTCTCGGACAACTGCTGAGTGTCTTGATAAAAATAATCAAAAGAGTCAGATTGACTCCCGAACCTGTCACCGGTGGTTCTTGCCCTCTTGGCGGTTGACACCTGGTCCTGCACCTCCTTCCAAGTTCGAGGACTTCGGGGAGAAACCCGGCCTGAGGCACCGAGCTTAAAAAGGTAAGTAAGTCAGGCCTTTGTGTGAGGAAGGTTCCCTTCCGAGCTGTCGTTCTTTTTCTTCGACATCTGCTGGCACGTGCTGTAATGACACAGCAATTCCCGGTAGACGGCAACGAAACCCGGGAGAAGGTGCAGTTCAAATGAGCTTATATGGCTCTGTTTAGCGGGTGCTCATGCGGCCCAGTTCAAGTGAGCTTATGCGGCTCTGCTTAGAGGGAGCTTATGCGGCCTAGTTTAAAAGAGCTTATGCGGCTCTGATTTGGTGGGGTCTCATGCGGCACAGTTCGAGGGAGCTTATGCGGTCCTGTTTTGTTGGAACTTCATGCGGCACAGTTCAAGTGAGCTTATGCGGCTCTGTTTAGCGGGTGCTCATGCGGCCCAGTTTAAAAGAGCTTATACGACTCTGATTTGGTGGGGTCTCATGCGGCCCAGTTTGTAAAGTGCTTATGCGGCTCGGACATGAGATGTATATGCGGCACATGCAGCACAGTATGCAGATTCATCACAATAAACTTGAACAGTTCAATGAAGACGAAGAAGGCCCGCACATAAAATATGCGGCGTAGCCATAATGGTTAGGATTTTGAGTTCATACAATTTCTCCCAATATCCTTACCATCAATGGCGGGGTGAACGTCGGGATGAACTGTGGGTGCCTCAGTCGATGAGGAAGCCGCTCCCTTACCCTTCGTCGCAGCGCTAGAGGAAGCTTTGGGAGCCATTGATGATCGGAGAAGGAAGAGAAGACGGCGACTAAGGACAAGAAAAGTTGAAGAGAAAAGAAAGTAAAGAGTCTCTCTCTTCCGAAAGTACTCGTATTTATATGCTGACGAGGGGCGTACGAATCGATGGACGCTTCACATTACGCGCTGCCTAGAAGATAAGGCCGACTTTTGGATTTCTATTCCCCGCATGCAAAAGATTACTCGTAATCATCAAGACAAATCTAAAATATTTAAAACTGACTCTTGGGATCCTATCCCAAAAGACGGCTTTAAATCAAAGCAAATCAAAGGCAATTAAATGAGACGCCTACGTGGCATAGGACCACTATACGGCCAGAGCAGTCCATGCGGCCAGAACAGTCCATACGGCCAGAACAGTCCATGCGGCCAGAACATCCTATACGGCCAGAGGAGTCTATGTGGTAAGAAGAGCTTATGCGGACGTAGCCATGCTTCTTATTCAAAGTATTTCAATTTTACAAAATTGAAAACTTTGAAGGGGGTCTTTTAGAAGCATGGAAAAGAACAGAAAAGTCCATGCGGCTCAAAACAGAGGGAGTCTCATGCGGTTCAAGAATCTCTTAGAGCTTCATGCGGCTCAAAAATCCTTTAAAGCTTCATACGGCTCAAAAGTCCCTTAGAGCTTCATGCGGCCCAAAAATCCTTTAGAGCTTCATGCGGCTCAAAAGTCCCTTAGAGCTTTATGCGGCTCGAAAGTCTCCGATAGCTCCATGCGTCTCGGAAAAAGCCACGTGGCCTTATGCAGTTCAAAAATAGGCCTCTACACCTGGCCATAACTGCTCTGTGCCGCTGGCTCATTAAATGTTCTTACGCAATGCGGCAGCTCTGACACAAAGGATTGACAGCTCTGACATAAAGGTAAAATGATGACTCTGACATAATGACGTGCTCCTAGAGAGACGAGAAAAATCTTTATAGCTGGCACGATCCACCAATTCCAAAGATCCTTATGCGGATCGCTTCAAAGACTTTCATGCGGCTTAATTGTGGGGGCCACCCTTATGCGGTTCAGATGGGGGACCACCCTTATGCGGCTCGGTTGTGGGGGCCACCGTCATGCAGCTCAGTTGGGGGCCACCCTCATGCGGTTCAGTTAGAGGCCACCCTCATATGGCTCGACTGTGGGGGCTACCCTTATGCGGCTCGGTTGTGAGGCCATCCTCATGCGGCTCGGTTGTGAGGCCACCCTCATGCGGCTCAATTAGCAGGCCATACTCATGCGGCTCTGCCAGGACGCCCCGTTCATACGGCTCGCAGCATAAATGGCAGTTGGGATACGTGGCAGAAGATTGACTAAGACTTATCCACTCGAATTTATTACAACCAACAAATCATAATAATGCAGATTTATTCCAACTAACTCAACATCCCAGATTGATTTCCAACAAACAGATCAAGGTTAATCTTAACCAATCCCCAACCGTCCACTTTTCAAGGCGCAGTTACTGCACACCCCGCTCATCACAATTCCTATAAATAGCAAGGTGTTGTTCCCTTGTAAGGACACACACAGAGCACGAGCACAGAGACTAACAACCCCTGCACACACAAAGAGCATTTCCTCGCCAGAGCAGAAGCTACATCCGATCGTCCAAGGAGTAAGGCAGAGTTGATAGCACTCTTCCGAGCCTCTACCGTCATCCCCCAGAAAAACTAAATAATTGTACTTAGATTACTTTTCCTAGATTTTGTTCCTAGGCTCTCTTTGTACGAACGAGTTTGTATTGTGAATCAAAGTTCAGTCCTCCCATAAAACTGTTCTGTTCTTTCGATAATCAATGGCAAACATCTCTGCTGCTGAGTCGGAAGCGGCGGTCCTCTAGATGGTGGTCCGGCACCAGGTACCCTTGCTACTGGGCAGTCCAGAAGCTGATGGATGATAGATCCACAAGCTAAACACTGTCCCAACTTCTTCCTACAGATGGAAGCATCGTGGCCTGGCCTTCTATAGAATGAACACACACCTCCCTTCTGCTGTCGGGATCCCGGGGCTCTAACTGGCAGGGTCGGGTGATGTGGTGCGGGAGGATGTTAAGTCTGCTGGTACGACACCGGTGCTCTCGGCTGGAAAGCCCGACGCTTGGAAGGTCCCTTGGGGTGTACGGGAGCCGGCCTTTTGTAAGACTGAAGACGCTCCTCTATGCTCCGGGCCAACTCTAGGCTCTGGTAGTAGTCAGTCGTCCCATTCGCAACTATGAGAATGCCAATGTCTGGAACTAGACCATGGCAAAACCTACGCGTCATCTCCTCTGGGTCTGCAACCAGACTAGGAGCGAAACGGCTCAATCGACCAAACTCCGCTGCGTACTCGTCAACAGAACGGTTCCCCTGTTGGATGTTCTAGAATCGTAGCCCCATGGCTACCCTAGCGGTAGTCGAGAAGAATTTCTTCTTGAACTGGATCTTAAACTGATCCCAAGTGGCCCTCCCTCTCGTGAATAGTAGCTCATTCCTGAACCAAACTCCTGCCAAGTCTGTCAGCAAAAATCTTGCTCCCTCGACCTGGAGGTCACCCGATAACCTAGCTCCAAGGAGCTTCCTCTCTACCGAGTCTAGCCAGTCATCTGCTACTATGATGCCCTCAGTCCCCATGAACTCCCTGGGGTTCAAACCCATGAATTCCTTGATGTTCCCCATTCTCTATCGTGGCTCTACCGGTGGTGGGACCATGCTACGCTCCTCAGAACGCTCCATGCTTTGACGGATTAGGGTGGTCTGCTCCTGATGGGTCGTTAGGAACCCTTGGATCAGAGTGAGCAGTTGGTTCCCATCAAGAGTGACGGAAGCCTGGGCATGTATAGTAATAAGTGGTGGTGGGAGTATCAGGCCTACTGGTACTGTGATGTGGAAGGTGGTGGTGGCATCTGGGTTGGTGGATTTGTGGAATGGAGGAGTATAGTAGATGGAGGTGGAGGTGCATTGGTCAACTGGTCAACTGACTGGATAGGAAGTGTGCCATTCTCAGGTGTGGCATACTGAGATGAGCGGGTGAGCACCATCTAATACATAAAAGAACTTATAAGGTATCTTTTAAGTAAACAATCATAAACAACAAGAAAATCCAATTTATAATAACGAGCATATGATGTGATGCGTTTTCTATGTTGCAATCCTAGTATTCCTCTAGGTGTTTTTAAGCGTCATTCCTAGTGTTGCCTAGTAACCTTAAGTTCCTATTTGCAGGCATGCTTGGTACAATGACGTAACCAAATAATTTAGTCAGGACCTGCATGGGCCACCACTAAAAATATGTCACGATCCGCTATCCAAATTGTTGGGTCGGGCCGAGTCATGTCCAGCCTACGCTTGAGATAAAGCATAGTAAGCTGTTCTAAAGACAAATAAGATAAGACCAAAGTGTGCTAATAGTTCTATATGTAATAATGAGTCAGAATATATCCAAACACAAAATCATCTCGTATATAAATATGGTCCAAGTACATGGCTAAAAGTAAAATTGGATACAGGTCCAGTTACAAAATACATAGTCAACAACATGACTACTCTCAAAAGTCCCAAGTAAATAAACAAACTAGACGAGTTTCCCCGCAGGTACATCCTCGTAAAGTAAAGCCTGATCCTCGATGGCAACCCCATAATAAGAATCACAAAGCAACTCCTCATCGGTAAGTATACCTACAATGTTATCCTGTCAGGACGGGAGCAAGTAATGATTCTAACAAACTAAATATACGAAACATGAATTGAACAGAAGTGTGGGAATCATGGCATATCATAATCTATCATGGCATCATATGTTTGTTTTAAAGTTTAAAACTGTAGCATGTACGTGATCGGTAAATAGGTAAAATAGGATGTACAGTGGCACATATCAATTTTCTGATGTATACATACGTACACATAACGGCATCGGTGTATATCCATACACAAATGCGGGACCAGAACATACGACAAAGTTACATATAGAATGTAACAATGCTCGGTAAATACATACGGAGAAAGGGGACATGATCACGTACTTTACTAATAGTTTCCCCATAACCCTATTGTTTAAACATGTGAGAGATATAAGAAATGTCATAAGCATGGTAGGGACTGAAAATAATATAACATGTGAAGATTTTAACTTGCTACCCCAAGGATCAGCATTTAACATGGTTAGATCACAGTTTATTGTTATAGCAGTATGTAAAGTTTAAGAGGTACTTGCCTCTAGCAAAGCAAGATAGTGAAGGAAATGCTACAGATGTCTGATGTCTCATCACTGTAAAAATAATAGATAAACTTAGTTTTATACTAAGTTAAACACTAAGACACTAGTTGTGCGACACGGCTTTCTGACTGGACACCTAGCCAAATGATGACTTTAGCATAGGAGACCAATGTGGGATGACACAATATCCAAACTAACTTTCTAGAGCCTTTACACTAGTGTAGGGTGAGGTCCAATACTACAATATCCCAAAATCACACAAAACATCGTAAGTCGTAATTAATCAATAATTAAATCAGACTGTATATTATGTTCCAATAATTTTTGAGATAGACAAAATGCTCAAGTATACATAAAATAAAGTACCAAAATGATCCTTGTTAATTAAAGAAATTTGTACTAATTTTTGTGGAATTTATAAACCCTCATAGATATTTATTAAAAATTAGTAAAAATATGTATCCTGAAAATAAGTTCTGTTTTCCTATTTTTATAAAATGCCAAAATTAATAATTAAATGCTGGCAAAATTATATTAAATTAGCTAAATTAACATATACTTAAATACAATTTTTCCCCTATTTTTACAGTAACTAAAATATATATAAAAATTCAAAAACAGCATGTAACAATTTCTAGAAAATAATTTTTTAATTTTTTAATATTTTATCCACGTATACGAAGTTGAACCGAAGTCCAGATACGGGACCCAAAGCCATGAATTAAGTCCAATATGACTTGTACAGACTTTGAATGTATTAGACACATTTGGGCCCAAAAACTCATGCTGGGTTTGCACACCAAATGGCCATGATTAATAAAATATAGTAATTCAAATATATATATATTAAAGTATTTTGATAATAATATATTTTAAAGTGGTAAAATATATAAGTCATAAAATTATATAATAAAATAACTTGTGAATTTACACATAATAAAATTTAGCACAAAATTGTATTTTTTTTGAATGGTAAAGAATGGTATTATTAATCAACTAATGAATCATAGATAACAATGTTTTCAGCTTCTACAGAAAAAAGTTGGAGAATACAGCTGGGTGGTGAATACATTTGGCTCTCATTTAGAACCTGTAAGCAGTTGAGGGTGTGTGAAGCCAACCGATGCGCTATTTCATTGCCTTCTCTACGGATGAAGGAGAACTTGATATCCTTTGCAAAACCGGAGATCTCAGCATGTGTCTCTTGGACCAGGTCTAGTAGCCTCCAAGGGATTAGCTCCTTCTCTTCTTTGAATATTCAATAGGTAATGAGTGAGTCTCCCTCAATCCAAGTGTCCCTCATATTGAGTTCTTTAGCGAGGAGTACCCCCAGTCGAAGGGTTTGAACTTCTGCTGTTAAACTTCTATCTTCAGCATGGCCATAGTCTGGTGATAGAAACCAAGTTTTCGCTGCCACAAATTTCCCTGATGATCTCTAGCAACCACCGCAGCAGCTATGGAATATGTAGAAACCGCTCCGTCAACATTTATTTTAAATTCCCCTATTCTAGGTGGGTTCCATTTGGCTTCAGTCACTACTTGTCTTAATGCATTGATGTGATCCAGTCTATCTGATCGACTGACGCCATACACATGGTAAATATTATATGCCTGCTGAAGGATCTTGTGGACTCTTGGCGGTTCATGGTTGAATATACAAGCACACCGAGCTTTCCATAATGCCCAGAGAATCGCTGTCCCTAATAAAAAGCTCTGCTCATGATGTTTGTTGTTCAGCCACTCATCTATCAGCTTATAAATGTCCCCCTTGTTGTCGACTCGTAAGCCTAGTGAGCTTGCAAACCAAACCGCTCTTGCTATATTGCATATGAGGAAGAGATGAATTGAGTCCTCCTTATGAGCGAGACAAAAAGGACAATCTGCATTTGAGTTAGGGATTCTCTTGCTGAGTACACTTAGAAGCGGGAGGGCATTATGAAGGAGTCGCCATATGAATGTTTGAACCCTTGGTGAGATATCTTTCACCCGCCACAAATTACTCCAGCGGTGGCTAACTGAGACACTAAAGGAGCTACTTGGGGCCTGTCTTCTCAGTGTTTCATAGAGAGATTTGGACAAAAAAATTTCGTTTCTGGATTCAGTCTATATCAGGACGTCATCCCTATCTCCATCCCGCAATGAGATGTTCCCAATGGCAGTTGCCTCTCTCGCGGAAAACAAGGCTTGGATAAGTTCGAGATTCCAGGATCTCGAGTTCGGGTTGAAGAGCTCCCTAACCAAAGTCGGTCTGTCTGGTATTGAACTGCTCTCCGTTATACAAAAGCCTGGAAGAGAAGGAATCCATGGCTGTTCATAGATATTCACCCAACCACCTCTTATGCGCCAAAGAATATTACCAGCTAGCTGTGGTCTAACATCGAGCATGCTCAGCCATGTGGCTGATGCTTTCAACGGCTTCTTGGCAGACCAAATAGGTCTGTTCTGAAGATACAAACCACGGAGAAGACGGGACCATAATTGATTTGGTTGCTCCAAGAAACGCCATAGTAATTTACCTATAAGTGACCTGTTCACCCATTCGAGCTTACTAATGCCCAGACCGCCTTCGCCTTTTGGTTGGGTTAATTTGTCCCATTTAAGAAAATGCATCTTCTTTTCAGTAGCGACGTGCCCCCACCAAAACGCTCGTTGCTGTCTCGTTAGTTTGGCCAAAATCCGATTCGGGACTAGATAAGACGAAAGATAGTATACCGGAATAGAACCAAGGGTGGCTTTAATTAATGTAGATCGTCCCGCATGGGAAATGAGTTTGGCGGCCCATCCTTGCAGCCTTGATTCACATTGCTCGAGCATATTGGAGTATGTTTCAAGCCTTACTTTCGATTTCAGCAAGGGGAGGCCAAGAAATTTATCATCTTCTGTCGTCGGCCTGAATTGGAGAGCCGAAGCAATTTGATCTCGGTCTTGTGGTAGGACCTTCCTGCTAAAATGGATGCTCGATTTGTTGAAGTTCACCATTTGACCCGACTATGCCGAGTATATATGTAGAATATCATGGACAGCGTGTATAGCTGCGAGGGAGGCCTGTCCAAACACTAGTATATCATCAGCAAAGAGAAGATGAGAGATTGACGGTGTGTACCTGTTGATCCGAATAACCTGGAAGAGACCTTCATGTTCGAATTTGGCGAAGAGTCTCGACAGAACTTCCGAGCATAGCACAAAAATAAATGGTGATAGCGGACAACCTTGTCTGATTCCTCTTGTAGGTACAATGCACCCTTCCGGTGCCCCATTAACTAGAATGGAGAATGTGGGTGTCGTAATGCATTTCATAATAATGTTATTTGAGAGTCCTCTAATTCCCATACCGCCCAAGACCTGTCGGATGAATGACCACGAGAGCCGATCATATGCTTTTGACATATCAATCTTGAGTGCGAAGGCGTTCTTCTTAGTAGGAAAATTTTTCATCGCATGGAAGATTTCATGAGCTATGATGATATTGTCGTTTATTTGTCGTCCTGGAATGAACTGCACTGGAGCCACCAATTTGTTCATGAGCGGTTTTAGGCGATTTGTAATAATTTTGGACATTACTTTGTAAGCCACATTGCACAAAGCAATTGGCCTAAAATCGCCTGGTTCAGTAGGATTTCCTTTTTTTGGGATTAATGCAATATGAGTGTGGTTTATGCGAGGGGGAAGAGATTCCTTAGAAAAGAATTCAGCCACAACTTCGCATAGATCCTTGCCAAGAACATCCCAGTTATTTTGATATACAACTGCCGAAAAACCATCTGGTCCAGGGGCTTTTAGGGGGCCCATGCTCATCACAACACTCCGGACTTCTTCGTCACTCGGAGGAAAACCCAGGAGGGTGTTCTCAGGGTCTGATATGGGATTTGTAGATACGATAAAGTCCGGATCCAACAATATATATACATATACATTTATATATATACATAAATATATAGATATTTATCTATATATATAATGAATATACATATATATATATATATAATAAATATACATATATATAAATACTTAATATAAAATACATATATACATATACAAATACAGTATATATATATTATGTATTTAACAGTATATATAATAATATATATACATATACATATACATATGTACATATATATATAAATACATATATACATATATATATAATAAAACAAATAAAATAAAAAGAAAACAAAAAGAAAACAAAAGGGGGGCTCGAACTCGGCCTGTTGGAACAGGGGGGCTTAACATTGCTCGGGCTGGCCAGGGGGTCAGCTCAGGTTAGCTTGATAGGGATAGGACTTAGTTGGTTTTATAATGAATTTAGGATAATGGGTTTTAAACCCAATAATCAGTCTATTAAACCCGTTAACCCATACTTTTGCGTCTTCGTGTCCTGACAGTTAGGGACACGAACACACACGAGTCCTGTGTTCAGGGCGTGTACGACTCATACGACACGAGTTTCCCGTGTCCGAGCACATCAGTAGATTCCTCGTGTTTAGGCGAGTCCAGTGACACCAACACGAGACACTGAACGACACAAAGGGTGAGATGACAGTATATGTCCGTCGAGCAGTGGCTTTCGGGGGCGTTGCACGGCGGAGGAGATGTCGGGATGGTTGGAAAAAAATGGCGTTGTAGTCGTCTCGTCGAGGCGCATCGATTGGTGGTGTTTGGAGGCATCGACGTGGCCTATAGGGGTGGTGCTCCTAGATCTAGGGTTTCGGCGAGTTCGTCGGAGAAGAAAGGGGGTCGACCGACGCTGGGGTGGTCGAAAAATGGTCTAGAGTTAAGGTTTGGGGTCGGGGTTGATTTATAGGGTCGGGAAGTCGATCGAATTAGGGGCTGGGTTACGAAAAATTAGAGTTTAGGTCGGTCGGCCGGTCGTCGGTCGTCGGGCGTAGGTGAGGGAGGAGAAAGAAAATCATGGGGGGAGTGACGGGTGATTTGCAGTAAGCCCCCCAAGTTTGGGGTTTAACAATTAACCCCACTGCTTTTCAGTTTGCAAATATAATCTGCAAACTGAATTTAAAACAAATCAATAATTTATAAATTAATATTAAAACAATTTAAGAAATTGCAAATTGATATTTAATAATTGCAGATTGATATTTTAAGCTATAAAATTCATTTTAAAAATCATTTACAAATTCTAAAAAGTTTCTAATAATTATAATAACTTATTTTAAGGATATAAATGCTATTTAAAATTATAAAAATAATATTTTAAAATCTAGGGGCTTACAGAGTACGCAGAGAAATTGATTGACACATTTGAAATAGAAGTAGACTTTTCATTGATAATAAAACTTCATTTACATTGACTCCATTACAATCATTGTCGTGCGGGCTACAACATGGCTCGACTTACAAAACGAACGCTGATGAGATAGTCGTTCCATATATTATATTCCTTTTTACAAGCAAAAACTATTACACATTCTACCTGCTTTCGAAGGAAGTCGAGTCGCCATCTATTCTTCTTTGTACTGAGTGCGGAGCCTTCAAAAGGAATTCAAAAACAAGCCTTTACACGGACGAGGCTTCAAAGGTGTCCACGTCGTCTTGAGCTTTAAGAGGCACGCCCTTCGTGGTTCGGGGTACCTGCGTGGAGAGCGAGGATCAGTACATTACACTTTGTACTGGTGCGTAGCTATTTAAGTTCCAAGCTCTCATTTGGTTGAAGAGTTTATATGACTTAATGTATGAATGTTTCTAACCATCCTAATGAATTTCAGACATGCATAGTGTAAAATACGTTGGAACTTACCCACGGCAAACCGCGTCGCGCCTTATAAAACTTGCCATGTTTTTCGCTGTCAATTGTTATCATATACCAAGTACAATATTACGTGTGATTGGTCACTGGCATCACAAGCCATCCTGGACATATAGCTTTGTTAATCGGGGTTCTTTCAACGCAAGTAGCTAGCTCCGTTGCATTCCCCGCTTAACCTGTGTTGAAACCTTATGCACGACTATACCCTATTTTCTCCTAGGCCAAAACGGTCCCGTGGCCCCGTGTTGCCGCTCGAGGAAACTATCGCCTTGTCGACAAGTTGTCCATAACCGTACGAAGATATATTTTTCTTTTAGTTATTAAGACAGCCTGCATTCTTTTTGAAAACTCAATCTTTTTCCCGTGTTCGTGCCCTTGCTTTTATCCTTTCATTCGTAACAACATTATCGATTTACCTAGGAAGGGGTCGAGAAGAGAAGGGTCAGCCACTCACCTTGAGTTTACTTCAGGCGAGAGAACTTGTTTGTCGCGCTAGACATCGCCTACGCGATTACCTGAAATTGCACAAGCAACCAATTAGAATAATGCATTATTCAAGAAGTTCGATAGAAAATGCGAGTTCGAAATGCAAGCCATGAAAACCATCGAAAACATTTACGAAAACGTATTCAGAAAACAAAGCCAAAACCAACGCAAGCGGCGTGAAAAGCAGAGCAACGGAAGGTCTCTTCCGACTCAGCCGTAGAGTCAATCCTTGAGGCGCAACCCGCTGAATATGGGACTTGGTTCCGAAGAAGCCATTCCATAATGGGGAATGGATCTTAATTCAACCGTTCCCGTTCTATCAACTCGATCGATCCCGACCGAATCGATAGCGACAGTGTTCCTTTCTCGCGTACCCCGTGGACGGAGTACGGGGCACGATATAGGGACGAGGCACTATAAATACAAGATAATGATGGGGCATCATGCTACAGATTTTGGCTAAGCTGGTGAATGTGTTGTTCTAATACTAAGTCACTTCTTTGATAATAGAATTTTGTACCTAGAGTAACATCTGCTGAATCTCTAATCTTGGAATGGGTGTCTACCACAGTCCTTGCAATGCTTGTCCTTGTTTTGGTCTATTATTCTCTGTCTAAATTGTAGGGGCCTAGTCAAGTAAGGTTTGAGTTAAGGCATACGGGTTGCTAGTTAAGCCAAGAATCAAGATGAATATTTGGAGACTCACAATAATTGATTCCTAGAGATTAGATAGTCTCCAAGGTTTGTGGTTTACCCAAGGGTATAATCTTACTCATTTTTCAAGCTCAAGTGACTAGAAGGTCACGATATTAGTTTTAGGGTCGAGAGAAGGACGAGCAACTTTAGACAAGGTTGTAGTTTTATGGCTTGGCCGATGGTTGCTATACTTGTGCATATAACTACCATGGCCATGGGGATACTTTGTATATATCTATCAAATATGAGCGTTCGTCTTTTCAATCGGTGAAAGACAAAAGCAATAAAGAGTTCAAGAAAGATGTCATTGAATACAATTACGTGATTCAAAGGCGAATGTGTAATTCAAGAGGAATTGTCAATGCAGTCGTGGATGAGATCCTAGATACCTCTATATCTCAATCAACGTGGGATAATCATATGAAGAGCGAACCAAGTGCACTATGGATGATCAGACCATAATACATTGATTCTAATTAGATAATATGATTGCGGGCGTCCCCAGTATACATATGTCCTGAACAAGCTCGACAAAGAATAATCTTGCAAAACTAGGCTATAAATAGCGTCATCATTCATGGTAGTTTAAAGTATAAGTACGGAAGAATACGTTGAAAGTAGTAATAAATAGTTCGAATTTCACAAGGATTTAAGTCTTATCCGGTGTGCTTGCGTATACAGTCGTCCTACTGGTTCTTGTATCAGGCCTTGGTTGACCAATGGGTATAGGCTACGAAATCTCTATATTCTAGGTAAACATCTCTCTTACACTAGCATATATTCATTATCACTTTGTTACACTTCAATACTGGGTTACAAGGATACGGGTGGTAGGTTGTAGTCATACTACTCAACTTATGAAGTCAACTAATAGAGTAATTAAGGAAAATAACACGTATACTCGTATGAGTTATCTCCTAACCTCCCTATTCAGCACGAAAGAAGATAAGATTTACAGTGAAGGAATCAAGCAGAAGGAAGTCAAGATAATCGGAAGAGAGTTCGAGATTTGGAATCAAATGAGGAAGTCAAGCTTGTGGATGAGATTCCTATATCCTAATCCTATATGCAGGCTCACATCGGTACAGTAACATAACCGAAGTGACAAACTCGACCTGCATGGGCCACCATAAAAACATGTAACGCTCATGTCCCAAAATACTTAGGATTAAGTACGTAAACATGCCAGCTGTATACATACGAATTATACTCCAATGTATAGAACCCCATATGTATACATAAGCTGTAAAATGCAGTAAAACCATGACAACTAAATCTCATCCACAACAATAAAGACTAATATTATAATCAACTCAAGAATTTATTATTTATACATCTAGTTGGGCGGAGACAAATCCACTACCAACCAATTTAAAGGAAAGAAGATATACAAGGAAATGATCGATAAAATAGCAAGACGAACCAAGAGCAATCATCCTCGAAGAAATGGAGAAGATCACGACCTTGGCTAGAACACCTGCAAAAAGTCACAAAGCACACACCTGGAGAGATAACCAGGTCCTCAGAGGAACATAACAAGATACATAAAAAAATGCCATATAATCTGTGATATATAATAGAGAGTAAAAGGGGATGCATGTAATATGGTGCCTACCAATTCTACAGTGAAAATGCAGTTAAGAACAAACCTTCAACGCATGGGCACTCTGGCTCAGGTGTAGGAACTCAGGTATGGTCCCATCAGGATACCAGGGACCTCAAAGCATAACATTTCTCGAATGTCAGAGGCCAGCAGAAAATCCGGTATCAGGATCCAGGACCGTATCTCCAATGGAGATAACCGACAATAATAGGAAAGTGCATACGTGGCACACACGTTAAGGAACTGTTCTCCCCACCCAATGCCTAGTAGGGTCACATCCATGACTCATAGAAACCTCTAGCAACTGCCAAGTCTACTAGCATGCAATTCTATTGGCAGTTACTCCTAACCGTCGCACGTCTCATACATATCGATGGCCGACCGACTACGCGAGTACGTGTCCTACATGTGACTCACATCACGTGATAAAGTATGTGTCAAGGCCGCATGAGATATACCAATATCTCATCAACAAAGGGGTGGTCACTAGACTAAGTCAATGCAAGAAAAATAAATAAAAAACGAGAAAAACGACCGACAAGGTCACTTGCACCCAAGTGTGACTTGGACGCACAGTTTTATAATAACAACAAATAAGAAATGCTAAAAATAACAACTAAAAAAAGAATATGTAAATCACAGAGTAAGTGGCAAGGTATCTTGCCTGATTCCGTTCTGTAAATATGAAACGCCGCTCCCGCGTCCACGCCTCCGGAACCCGACGCTCCTAGATAATTAATTAACTACATTAAGTCACTACTTATGAAACTTACGATACGAATTAATTAGTCAAAGTAATGTGTTAAAATTATATTCAATCTCTCGTGGAACCATTTAGATCCATACAATCACACACAGGTTCCACGAGACATCGAAACACAGTTTTAGGGTTTCTAACTTTTAATTAGTCGGTTATGCCCCTACTTCAATAACATACTTAAAAATTATATAAAAATCATAAAAATAATATTTAAACTAATTTTCTACAGATTTATCTCTGAAATTCTAGAATTAATATTTCTAAAGACATTTACGACTGGTTGATTACTAAGTCGGCTAGTCTACCCGAAACTCGCCCGGAACATATTTAATGACTCAAAATTGCTAAAATAACCAAAAATATATTTTAAACATAAATAAAATAATTTATTTTATAGAATAATATCAGAGGTATAAGGGTTGAATTTTACTACAAGTTTGGAACATTCTAGATCAGCCGGTTACCCAAAATTAGCTAGTTTTGACCTATAATTTTCTCGACCAAATTTGAGTTGCTAAAATCGTAAAAAAATACTTAAAAATCCTAATTTATGTATATGAACACACATAAAATTCAGTTTCAAAAATAGGCACCAATAACTCATATTTCCTTCACAATGGAGTTAATTTTGATCCTACCGACACATAAATATTACGTCTATATTTCATGAAACCTTTATGGATGATTATACCTAACAAAAGCCATCAAAATATAATTTCTAAAGAATTAATAACATATTTTCTACAGAATTTTAATAAGGGTTTGAGATGGAAAGATTTGGATTTCTTACCAAAGGTCTTTGCTAGTGAGGTTGTAACGACTTCTACTCGACAAAGCTCCAACCTTTCTCGCTATCCTTGCTTGCTAATCCTCTTTTGATGAGTATGAAAGGGTTGGAAATGGCTATAGATGGTTGGATGGATAAGATGGAGTTTTTAGGGTTTGCTTTAAGGGGTTTCGGGGATGTATGGTGGAGGAGATTAGTTTTTGTGAAGGATGGAGAGATTTGCAATGGAAGAGAAGATGTATGGAGGGTATGGAGGGTGAAGTGCTGCCGAAATTATGGAGAGGAGAAGGGTTGGTCGGCTATGGAGGTGGAAATAAAGGAGGATTTAAGTTAGGGTTAGGGTTTGGGCTAAGTTGATGCATATATATGGGCTTTATTGGGTTGCATGTATGAAAAGGAGTGGGAATCCTTTTCCTATGGGCTATTCGGCCATGGGGGGTTGCTTGGTCGAAATCTATGGTGGGGGGTCCACTATGGCATGATTTGGTTGTTTGGTGAGTTGGCTAATTGATTGGATTGATGATTTAAAAAGGTGTTTCCTAATATAGAACTAATTAATCCTATCTATAGAATTTCAATCCAAATCAGAATTTAAATACAAAAATATGAAATTATTAATATTTATTAATTCCAACATGCCTACATAGGGTTGGGTTTGGCTTGGAAGAGGTTTGGAAAGGTTTGGTGCAATCGTATCTCCTACAAGGTCATAAAGGCTTTATTAACTAATTAATTAAATAAAAATATAACTTGTGTCATAATTTCAATGGTTAACATGCAAGAGATTACAATATGACCATGGCATTCCTAACATGGCTAGCATGCTAGTTAAAGCACCCGACTACGCTAGGCATGCCATACTTTCTAGTCGTCTTGCATATTCAAACTCAACCATGGCTATAGTCCTTTTATATAATATAAATAAGATAAAATAAATTAGAATTAAATAAAATCCAAAAATAATTTAAATATTCCTTTAAATTATGAGGGGTTTTACAATTGGGAAAGCGGGATTACAAATCTACCCCCTTAGAAAAATTTTGTCCTCAAAATTTTAAAGAGTATGGCATGATACAGCAATAACATGAAGTTCAAAATCGGTTAGGTACAAGTGTGAATAGCTCAATGCTCAGGGACGAAAATCATAAAGATTACCTGACAAAATAAATGGATATAATGGCACGATTGATAATGATCAAAAATTAGTCAGGCACGAAGTGAAATGAAATTTAGTTAAGTCCAGGTACCGTAATTACATGCTAGGAGTTGAAATAACACGATTTAACAATGATCAAAAATTTAAATAGGCACGAGGTGACATGAATTTTAATTATGACTTAGAGGAGTAAAATCATGAAGGTACGATCTCTAAGCACGATCTAAATAAAAAATTTAGCATGATTGAAATGGAACAAATAGAAAAATTACTGTTAGATAGGCATGATTAAGATCAAGGTTTAGACAAAACATGATATAAGTATGATTTAAAAATCTAGTGAAACAGAATCAAAATCTAGCAATATATATTTATTGAGAAAATCAAATGATCCAACAATAAAATGCAAGAAGGAAAATTACAAGGGTTGATTGAGAAAACGTATGGAAACTACCCAAGATATCAAATCAAGGCAAACGTGCAAGGATTTGTGATTCTCGAAAATCAATAATCATATAAAAAGGGATATAGTCTCTATGGTATCCGAGAACATATAGATACTTAAAGTCACTCTATGGTATCAAATCTAGCTGCAGTAAACTTTTGGTTCCGTGACTCAAATAACGATATATTACTGAATATTTTATCAACTTTATCTATTTTCCAACAAATATCAACGAAGCAACCCAAGAGATCAAAATATGAAGAATTTAGGACAAAGTCTCAACAATACCCGAAAACCTATGAATGTCTGAAATTACTTCAACTTAGAGTTCATGCCTCGTCAATGCATTGCTGGCTGCAGTAAACCCTCAGTCTTTATAATCCAGATAATAGCTGTAGCGTGCACTGCCACGCCATAGTAGGTCATTGAATAGTCCCTCAACCTTATCCATAGGAATTACAAAAGGGTTTCAGAGAATTCAAAATAAGTTCCAATAGTCCAAGTCACGATAAAAGATAATGTTATCTACCATAGAAAACAAGGAGTTTAACTAGGTACAGCAAAATATCCAACAATGAGTATTAGGTACCAAAGGGACAAAGCAGAAGATTTTAGAAATAAATCTCGAACAAGAAACGAAGTTTCAAATTTGTAACCGAAATTCTCGAGTAAAAAATAAAATCTCAAATGGTAACAAAATTTCATATAGGAAACAAAATCCCAACTAGGTAACAAAGTCTCGAATGGTGAATAGAAAGCAAAGTATCGGATAGAAGACAAAGTCCCGAAATACGAAACAAAATCTCGCATAGGGAACAAAGTCTAACAAAACCTCGAACAACAAACAAAATTTTGAACAAAATCTCGAATAGCAAACAAATTTTTAATAGGAACAAAATCTCAACTAAAAAAATATAAATTCAACAAAGTCGCGGATAGAAAACAATTCTTGAATAGAAAATCTCAAATAGGAAGCAAGGTCACAAATAGTGAATAGAAAACATAGTATCAATTAGTGAATAGGAGATAAATATCGAATCATGCATATGAAACAAACAAAATCTCAAATAGAAAACAAGGTCGAAACAAAGTCGTGAACAGAAACAAATTTTCGAATAGAAAACAAGTCACAAATTGGAAATAAAATCTCATATAGGGAACGAGTCAAAATCTTAAATAGAAAACGAAATCTTCAAACAATCTTTCGGATAAGGACACAATCTCAAACAAGTCTTGAATAGAAACGAAAGCTCAACAAAGTTTTGAATGAGAACAAAGTTTGAAAATGAAATCTTGAATAGGAAATGAATAGCACAAAGTTTGAATAGGGAACAAACTTTCGAATAGAAGCCAAAAATAGGAGACAAATTCATGCATAGTAAATATAAAAAATAGGGTATCTAATAGCGAACATAAAACAAGCCTCGAATGGAAAAGTAAAACCTTGAATAGAAACCAGAGTTTCGAATAGGAAACAAGATCTAGAGTAGGAACAATATCTCGAATAGCAATCAAACTTTAGAATAGAAACAAAGTCTAACAATTCTCAAATAGGAAACAAGTTTCAGGCACTAAAATGAAACCTAAAGGAAATTGGAATGCAAATCATGATCCACGGTCTTCTCCATCTATGCAAAAGAGTCTTCTATCTTCAGTTTGTCTTCAGTATTTCTTTCGGAACTGGAATCACTTTAACTTCTTCAGTTGTCCTGATGTAGGCTGGTCCCTGCGGTAATGCTCTATACGGCTGCTATGTCTGGAGAGGTGGTCCCTCGACTGTAATCTTGGTGCTTCTCGTTCTTGTCCTTGGGCAGCGCGATCAGCGGTCTCTGGACAATCCTTGACCTGGTGGGCAGGGATCTGCAGAACAAGCATAGCCACAGTCTCTTACGGCACTCATCGTAGTGATGTCTAAGGTGGTGGCAGTAATTGCAAGTGATCGCCATCTGGATCTGTAATGACCCGCTCCGCCCTAGCGGAACGCCGATTCAAACGGCAAGTACGACGACTCAAATGAGCCGTCGACTCGAAGAGTGGCGTCGACCCGATGAAGAATCGATGCAAGACTTATATTGGCCCATCGAAGATGAATCCAAACTTAGACTTTCAAAGGCGCGTTCGGAGTATCGCTCGGCCGATGCGAACTTCGCTAAGGTGGGTGGCTCCGATGAACCCGTCTTTGCTTAGCCTACACACTTAACAATACGGACACTATTGCTAAAATCGCTAGGCGATAACACCGCGCATGATAATAAATGACTCAACGCACCTAGCTAAGGGAATAATCCAATCTTGTATGCTTGTTTAGAACATAGAAAAGAACTCAGAAAATATAGGGACTCTCGCACCGCACTCTACGCTCGTGCTAAGGCACAAGCTTACATTCAAGTTTCTTATGCGTTCAATAATGAAACAATAAATGGTTTACAACAATGAAACGAAAGACTATCGACATAGTCGTTCCGAGTAGATTATAGCAACATGGAAAGACTTCAGGACCGATGGGTCGCCAAGGCGACTCCCGTATGGGGAGTTGCATAATCTATGAATGAATGAATGAACGAATAAGTGAATGAATGAATCAACGAATGAATGAATGAATATGTGAATGAATCAATGAACGAACGAACAAGTGAAAGAAAGAAATAAATGAATGAATAAAAGATAATAAAGAAATGAATGGTTAGCGACAGGTATGACGGGGACGTGCATCGGGACTCGCTACCCGCGCTGCACGGATGCCGTCGCCAACCTGGTCGATAACGTATCATGGCTGACAGACAGCCTACGGCTCAGGGACAAGCCGTTAAGTTGAAATGACAAGACAATACGAAATGGTCGTGGATAATCCCCTCGTATACGGAAGATAGGAAGAATAAGGGATTCCAAGGGCAACGATCGACGATATCGTGGCCGGCCTAGACGAAATCATGGCTTACGGGCTGTTTGGGTGTGGGCTCGGACATTCCAAATAGACGTAAGTGCGGGATATTTCAAAAGACTATCAAGGTGTACCAGCCATCACACTATGATAGGTGAGAATACCAAAGGAGAATATGTCCAAATTGGCTTGTGATGCCAGCGACCGGTGCATATAGATTAAGTGGGCTTGTTGGTGGCAATCCATGTACAAGTCCTTGTATTGAAACAAAGTAGTCTAAGTTAACTGAATGAAGCACCTCCTGAACAGGCTTGAATATAACACACCAAATGATCGAGAGTACTTCGTGCAAATGAGTTAGAAAATACGCCTACGACGCGCTAGGACCTGAGGCAGGGACACGCCCTTGACATTGAATGTTTACGTGAATTACGTTAATTTGATATATATGAATTGTTGACTAACTTGGTTTACTTTGGACAGGGAAGGCCGGACGGTAAGTATGGGTAAGTCGTGCATGTATTTCCATACAAACACTTGACTTCGGTAACACGAGATACGTTATGAAATATGCCATAAAACTGATCCTAAGGAAATATTAGAAAGACAATGAATGATAGACGGTGCACAAAAGTAAATAGAATATGTTTGGTAATGATAGCATTGTGGGCGAGCTAGCCTCTCCACCAGTACATAACAATGTACTGATAACCCCACAGTTTGCTTATAGGATGAAGGAGACGTCGTCGGGTGCGGAGCTTCCCTCGAACGTGCTAAGGCGCGGAGCTAACTCTGGAGCCTTGGAGCGTTGCGAGGAGCTGAAGCACCATATACATGACATAATGTATCAGAACATCGCCATGAATCATTCCATCTTGTAAGCCACTTGGAACGCCTTTTATGTTTCAGAGAGAGAGATTGAGCGACTTGTGATCTCGGTCTAACGCTTCTTGTAAACTTCTTGAATGTCAATAAAGAGTTTGAATTCGCTTTTAATTTGTGTTCATTTACTTTCCGCTGCAAATGGGGACACTCTGTGCGACTCTGTGGCCTAGCTTAAACCGACCGTTTCTAGAGATAGCCTTGTACGGGTGCAACCTAGGCCCATACGGCATCACGCCTTAGTAAGGAGATCACTCCTACGGGAGCGGGGCGTGACAGATTGGTATCAGAGCACGGCTTTACGTCCTTGGACTTCACTTCGATTCTCTCAGTTTTGAAAGCTTGTTCGGAAACAAAAGAAGTATATGATCTCTCTCGTTGTGCCTTGGGATGTTCCATACAATAAGTCTAATATTTTCAAAACCTCGTACGAGTACTCGGATGGACGGGATTGATAGGCGAAGGCATTTGTGCCAAACTACGACGGACTTGAGTTGGAAGAAACCAGTGCTAAAAGTTAGCAAACGCAGTGCATACCTGAATAACCTTACGCTGACGATAGCGAACGAGTACACATGACCGAAGTATAGTTCGAGCGGGATGGTTATGCACACAGCCTTCTCGCTAAGTTGTGTCGAGCATCGCGCACCTAGACCTTCTGGTGCGAACGAGTTGCGAGCGAAATTGACTATCACTCGGACGAGAATAAGTGAGACTTAGAACGTATGTTGATAGAGACGTTACTTGACCAATGCTAAAGCGAACACGGTAAATGGTTCTTGGACCTTGAGGAACGAGCGAACGCAAAATTGAACATGTCGATCGAGAATCAAATGACCCTTTGAGGAACTGTAGAATGAATTGACCCCGAGTGGTGTATGTGATAGCTTCGAAGAAGAATAAGAGTGAGTGTCGATGACTAGTCGAGTGGCTCGAACCCTGAGTAGTGTATGGACGTTATAAAAATTGTTCGAGCAAAACTAAAGGATTTACGGATAGAACGAGTATGTCGGCAAGCGATAACATCGTGCAAAACCTTAGAACGAGTAACGCTTAGTTGGTTACGACTTCGAGAGTCTCAAACGAGATATCGTTCGGACGAATTAAGAATGTGTAGTACAAATTTCGAAAAGGTCGAATGGAGATTCGAAACGATAAAATAAAATAGATATCTTGGTCGAGGAAACTTAGTGGATCGCGCATGCGATTTTGAATTTAGTTGAATGGATTGAAACTTGAGTTAAGGTGAAATACTCATAAACAAGATCGAAGATAGCACGATCGGAAGATAGCGTACATGGAAAATATTGATTTAAAGATACGAGGATGACTAAGGATTTGGAATAGATGTTGCTCAATAACGAGTTAGCATGACACAGTACGAATTGAGGAAATTAAATTGCACGACCCAGAATTCGTTGCAAAAGGAAGATCGTCAGGTTATGTACATCATCGATGGTATTAAGGCGTATCAAAGATCGATGTACGATAACTCGAGGGTACTCTGATTCGATGAATGATGATCGTGTTAGAAGTTATTGTTTTGAAGGATACTATATTGGAGAATTTTGATAAAAATGAATGTTTGGAATGAAGAAGAGAAGTGACTTGATTGTTCGGTGATAACCACAACGACAACGATCTTGTCTTGCACGAGCGCAACTCCAGCCTCGCACATGCGTCATGTCAGATTTGGGACGATCATTCCGCATGAGCGTTGGCATGGTGATTCATGTCCAGCAGGAATGATCGAACTCGAAATATCATGACATGGCAATTTTGATTGCTTCGACTTGTGGTTAGAAGCGAAGGCAAATTTGAGGATTGGTCGGACTTATGATGGACGACTAAGTAAAGTTAAGGATTGAGTAGACCCAATTTGCGTATCGAAAATGAGTAAGTCTAGACTCAACGTAAGAGTTACATCCCGATGAGGATGATTATTCTGCGGGAATGTTGACATGGTGATTCATGTCCGCCATAGATAATCAGACTTGCGTGAGATCGAGGCACGACATATTGCAAGGCTAGACTACCTTGTGATCGACTACGTAAATTGGATAGGATGGATAGGTGAATTGTATCAAACATATTTGAAAATATAGACTACGATAATTGTTAGTGTGGACATACGATATTAACATGTCAAGGATTTGGTTGAGGACAACCTATCGTAGGATGACTTTCCTAAACGAGCTCAGACTTGGGGCAGATAATGTGTTGATGTGAATAGGTTGAACGCTGCTCGATGTTTAGAAATTTGAGTGAAACAAACTTGGATAGAAACTCCCATACAAACGAACAAATGGTTTGACCATAGGACTTGGGGCGAGCATCGTGCAATGACTTTGCACAATGAACCGAGAAATTGACTTGTACCTATGACCTTGTGAGCTGACCTAGCGTATAGGCGGACGACCCTATGCCGAGTGATTGAACCTGTGCGATTGACATTACATTATCGTCTGGACGGACGATAGACTTGGGGTAACAAGACTTAGAGTAGGACGTAGAACTGGGAGTGTGCGTGAACGATGACGAGATTGGCCCCAAACGAAGTGAGTGATAGGAATGGATGATGCGCAAGTAAAGTTGGGATAACGAAGTGAATCATTGATAAGAAGACGTACTCGATGATAGTGCAATACTTGGTCTCGAATCGGACGGAATTACTTAGACTTAGTCGACTTCGCTAAGAAGAAATCATATTAATTTTATTGACAAGAGCGCTTGAGAAGCGAATCGAATCATCTCGAGGACCGAGATAAACGATAGTGATACACACATGAGTTCGATTTTAATCGAAACGAGCAAAAATGATCGGCAAATCGAAACTATTATGAGTAGCTTGTCCGACTTCGCTAATCGCTATGCTTGGTTGAAATGTACATATTTGTGGGACGCCTTGAATATGTTCACGATCCAAAATCAGCAATATGATAAACTCGAATGCAGCTACAAGTGGGCGTTAAGATGCGCATGAACGAATGAGTGAGTTTGCCTCAGCCTACGACCCTCGCATTTAATGAATTACAATGTACCTCGTGTGACCATTACAGCACCACAATAGGGCGCAATAGCAACCAAGTCAAAGAAATACGGTAATTGAATAAGTACCATCAACTCTAAAATGAATGAAAAGTCATTCAATAAAATCGACCAAACGTAGGCGACACGGAACTTGGAAAGGTATCGAGTGTAGTTCGGTGCCATCGAACAATAAAGCCATTCAATAGGAATTATCTAAGATACGTACACGACATGAGTTAAGGAACGGTAGGATGACCTACACTCAGGAAGTCTCGAGGACGAGACTTGTTTTGAGTGGTGTATTATATAAAGACCCGCTCTGCCTTAGCGGAACGTCGATTCAAACGGCAAGTACGATGACTCAAACGAGCCCTCGACTCGAAGAGTTGCGTCGACCCGATGAAGAATCGATGCAAGACTTACATTGGCCCATCGAAGATGAATCCAGACTTAGACTTTCAAAGGCGCGCTAGGAGTATCACTCGGCTGATGCGAACATCGCTAAGGTGGGTGGCTCCGATGAACCCGTCTTTGCTTAGCCTAGACACTTAACAATACGGACACTATTGCTAAAATCGCTAGGCGATAACACCGCGCATGCTGATTGTAACACCCACTTTTCTAAATTGAGGGTAATTTTGAACTTTTGTAAAAGTTTATTATTTAATAATAGGATTTATGATTTATGGAAAATTTTAATTAATTTAATACTATTTAAAATTTGTAAATTATAATTTTGATGTGTTAGCTAGTGAACCCTAGAACTGTTGAGCCTAGAGACTAATCATGACCATGGGGACCTAACCATGTGATTAGAATGACTATTTACAACTTTTTAGGCTAAGGGTATTTTGGTCATTTTGTGACTTTTAAATTATTTAGAATTTTGATTAATTGGTGAATTTTAGATTATTTTAATAATATTAAATTGATGTATTATGATATTGGTCATTTTTCATATTTTAATATTTGGGAAAATTTTATATTTTTAATATTGTTTTATTGGATTTGTTTAGTCGGGTTTGAGTTTCGTCTCGTTCCGACTTGTATTGTGACCCGGGTAGCTTAAACTCTAGATGGGACCCAATATTAAGTTAAGCATGGCTCACAAGACCCAACATTTAAGTTAGTTAATTAAACTAATTTTTATCATGTTAGAATGGTTAAGTTAGAGACTCAAAACTAGATCATTTTGACCCCAAACTTGAACCTAGTCTAGACTTAACATATGAGACTAGAGAGGGGCAATTAGGACATTTTCCATTAGCCCTAATGGACACTTTATGGCAGCCACCTTTAGGAGAGAATGATTCATTTCATTCATTACAATCTTGCCTCTTTTACTTTTCTTTTGTTCTTTCCCAATTTTAGAGAGCATTCACATTGATTTGATCTCCAAATCAAATCATTCCTTCACCAAACCTTCCCTCAATCATTCCCATTCTCCAAAGGAAGGGTGCTACCAAGGATTGGAAGAGGAGTGCAAGGAGGAGTGTCCACTTTGAGGGATCTTCGTATCGGAGCCGTGTCCTAAAGGATTTCATTGGGATTCCACTCCCAATAGGTAAAACCCATCCTCTAAATCAATTTCCTTTGCATATAAATTAGTTTTGAATCCGTAGGATCCATCCTCATGCATGTGTCCCATTTAGATTCAAATTTGAGGCCATTTGGAGCTCTCTTGAGGATTTTAGATATGTGTCTTGTGTCCTACTTGATAGATCCTAAATTAGGACACCCCATGTGTATGTATGTATGATAATAGTTTAAATAGATATTTAAATTCAGTTTTAGAATGGTTAGAGAGTGGATTGATCTTAGTTAGGATGGTTAGAATGAGTTTCATTTGGATACCTATGTTTGTATCCAAGTATCTTGGCCTATATGTGTTCTTTTGTCAAATTCGTCATAATATTCATCGACGTTTTTATTAACCAAAGCAACTTAGAAATATCATAACTTTTAGCTTAGAACTCCGATTTATCTTCCGTTTTTTTAAAAGAACCGTATCGAAGTTAGCTTTCAAAACATATATATTTTAATAAGCCAAATTCTTTATGTAACTTTCTGTAGAATTATTTGAGTGTCAGCTGTACGAAAGACGAATGTGTTTCGGTATTTTCGCGAATCCGGGAGCTTCCAGACACGAAAATGCGATCCGTTTAAAATTTCGGAAAGCTAACACAAAGGGCTACGACATACTTTAATCTTAGAATTTAGTGAATGCCCAATTGGTACAGTATTGGTTTTAAGTAGAAGAGTGACCATACGATACATGCATTTTGTGTAACTTATGAGCCTATGTAGTATGGGTATTAAATGAATATAGAGTATGTAATACATGATATGTTAGATGAATGAAATGATATATATATGATATATATTCTCTTTACATTAATGTATATATATGGTTGAATGTAAGCATGTAGGAATGCAATTAATATAATGTATGTAAGCAATGCATAAATGCATGAATGAAAAAATGATATACAATATATGCATGAAAGTATATAATGAATGCTAGATATGAATGCAAGGTATACATGTAATGATAGATATGAATGCATAATATATAAATAATATAATGCAATATATAATGATAGCATGTATGGTAATGTAGAATATATGATGCAAGCATGTATATGTCCACTGTTTTTTCTTTTTCTTATATTTTCCTTCCCTTCCCTTTCCATTTCAGTTTTTTCTTTTTCTTTTTTCCTTTTCTATTTTTACATGTTATATACAATGTATATAATGTATAGATGCATGTAAGTATGTAATATGCATGAATGAATGTCATATATGAATGAATGAATCAATCAAAGGTATAAGTAAAATATAATGTATTGTAATGAATGTTAACATATATAATGCATAAAAGTATGTATGTAAATGTGCATGAATGTATATATCTATGTAACTATGTAAATATGCATGATGTAACATATGCCTATATATATAAATATGTATGTAATGTGGATATGCATGTATGTATGAAGGTATGTATTTATATATATTATCTATTTTATATTATGCATTGTTGTGGTTCACATTGTCTTGTGATTGTGTGAGTGCTAGCCTAGGCTTGCTTAGGCCTAGTAAGACTTGTTAGACTTGTTTGGGCTAGGACTTGACCTAGTTGACCTAATTTTACTAGTGTGGTTGACTAGAGTTGAACAAGTGTTGACTTTAGTCTAATTTGACCTAGACAGCATGCAGATGCATTATACATTTCATTTATCATCTCTCGTATACATCTTGACCTGTGTTGCTCTAAATAGGACTGTGGCTTCAGTTTGGACCTCTATACCTATCAACTGTTCAGGTTATCAGGCGAGTACATTCTCTGATTGTTCTCTCATTTAATTGTCAATTACTGTACTTCAGTTATAGTTAGTTTTATGTGATTCACTGTTACAACACGTATGGATATTTCTGGATTCATGTATGCGACACACATACCTTACTTATATGGCCTCTATTACTGGAATCACTGGAATCATTTCGGAATCTATTTCTGGAATCATCATATTTTGGCTGGACTCATCTTGATTCTCGTGTCGTATCCTGGATTCACTTGTACTTGCTGGGAGGGGAAATACTTGAGTAAGACATGTAGACATACCCCAATCTGGAATCTTCCAACTGGAATCTACTGGAATGATAGTCATCTTACACCCGGCCAGGTGTGTGATGTGCCGTATTACCTACAGCCGTTTACATTTCGATCTCGGTATTTTAAAACACACTGTTAGAGTATAGGCTGGACTCACCCTGGAATCATTGATCACTATGACTGGAATCATCTTATACTGGACTCATCTTGCACTGGAATCACCTGGTATCAGTTTTATGTTGTCTGGATTACTTAGGTTTTATACTTGTTTACATTTACATTATGGACTTATATCATGTTGCTCTAGTTCAGCTAATTTCTATTTACAGTCTTTATTGTTATGATTCTTCTCTTGTTTTACTTACCTTACTTTTCTTGTATCTTAACTGTTTCTCTATACCATCACCTGTATACAAACTACCATGTTCATCAATAAAACTGTCTATAACCGCTTTATAGTTCTCTGTCATTGACTTGGGATTTCTTGATGAATTGTACTCGTTCCTGTCCTGACTGGACCTGTTAAAAATGTTACAGATAGCTTGGAGGTTGCCTGCTAGCCTAGAGGAGACACAGTAGAGGTTGTATAGATAGTTATTTTAGTTTCTTTAGTTGTATTTACTTTATGGATTACTGTATTTGAGATTTGAGATATTTTTTGGGTTTGTGTATCTTAGACACTTAGACTTCTATCTGCGGTATCTCTTTGTGGATTTCATATTTTATCTATCTTTTATCATGCTCTACCTTAGATGTGATTGAGACTGTATTTGCTATGTCACCTCCATTCGGAGTGCATATACTGTACAGGTACCTTTATATGGTTAGATGTTTGACCTAGGACAGCATTTTACCGCCGACACTGCGGCGTAGGCTGGACGTACCCACTTCTCGTGCCCTTAATCTAGAGTGCGGGTCGTGACACGTTTTTAGTGGTGGCCCATGCAGGTCGAGTTTGTGTAGTGGTATTCAAACTAGAGTACCACTACAGCCTGCAGTAGGATTAGGATATATTTTTGAAGGTACTCAATCACAGTTAGGATCCTTTGAGAGATTCCTGGGATGACCCTTGAGAATCTCATTATAAAATATCTCGAAATTTGATTCTAATAGTTTATATTTATCTTTCTTGGTTAGTTAATGAATTTGAATTTTGGGTATCCATTGTTGATTTAATTTAATTTTTGTCAAGATAAAATTATATGGGCTAGGTCATCTAAGTTATGGAATCTAGTCTTCTACAGTCACATTAGCCAGCATGGTGAGGACATATAGTCTTACTTTGGATATATTTCTCGGGTGTGGGAATTTAAGGTTTTCGCAGCCAAGCTAGCGGCATCGCGGAAATTTTAAATACCATGATTCTAGAGGTATGTGCCTAAGTCGAGGACTTTGTGATTATCGTAGCCTTGCTTACTAGTATGACGAGGATTTAGAGTACCATAATTTTGGATAGACGCATATGATTATCAGATTGTACCTTAAATGTTCTTGAACATGTTTTCTCTACTTTTGTTTCAGTCATTCTCAAAAAAAAATTTATTGTTTGTTTTGTTTGTTTTGCTTCTCATTATTTAACTTAGGAGTAGCTTTAGCTGTATTATAAACCTTGTGTAACTTCTTACTATGAATTTTTTCTTAATACAATGAATCAATGATTTTGCTAGACCTTATCTGGATTTGATATTATAGCTCTGGTTTCAAAATGGTTCTTCTTTTAAACAAATAAGCAGAACAGATTTTATCGTTATTTTCTTCTTGCTATTATTCGTGTATTAAATAATAATAATAATAATAAAACTGTCTTGATTACATCAATCACCTACTTGCAATCTTGGTAGGAATCTAAATGTTGGTCTTGATATAGAATTTGATTTTTATATTGGAACATGAGAATATATATATAGCGGACACGGACACCTTGCCTGACACGTATACATGCTATACTTTGATTACCAACCTATCTAAATGCACATTAATATGTTTTTGATGTTAAATTCTCAAAAACCCCAATATCTCTGACACAATACAGTATAAGAGAATAGTTCTCTTTTTTTTCCAATTTAAATTAGTAATTTAAATATAAATTTCATATTATTAGTTGTTGTTTACATCACTGCACATATATGTTATATACAGGGTTTCAATCCTTAAAGAAATTGGTTAAGTTTTGTGTTTGAATTTGTCAAATCTGAGACCGTATGCATATTAACCCTTTAACACTGGATTCTAAGTGAATAGTTCAATTTGCAGTTTTTAAATGTAATGTTTTGAGCCATATACATTGTTGTATATAGGGATATAATGTTAGGTTTCATACTCTTACATGTTAGGTTGTGGTTGTGGTGAACATTGGGTTGGTTTTGATGTTCGAATTTCTCCAAAATCTTGAAACTGAATACATGTTAACATTTTTCACATTGATTTTAAATGTTTAGTTCAATTTCAGATTTAATATGTAATGTTAAACTGAAATGAATTATTGAACCCTTCATTTTAAGTTATAACCCCTGTACTCTTGACACTCTACACTAATGTACACTAATGTTCACAACTGTCATGTAAACCTAACCCTTCATCTCTATGTTATGTTCATATATATATAAAAAAAAAAATATATATATATATATATATATATATATATATATATATATATATATATATATATATATATATATATATATATATATATATACACAACCTATATATATATATATATATATATATATATATATATATATATATATATATATATATATATATATATATATATATGGTTAGCCATGCATGTTATGAGTAAATAGGTTGTGTATTGTAGATTGTTTAACCAATATGCCATGAGTAGTGTAACTTGATAGCTATTGTTTTGAAACCCAAATCCTCCTATACACTTTCATGTATATTTCACATACACACACGCCTACTATCTAACCACATGAACATGTCCACACACACCCATACACACACGAACTACATAACTTTTAGAACTTACAATTTAGTCTTAACAGGATTAAGCGAATCCTATATTGTGATTGGATTTCAATGCAATTGACTTTCATTCTTTAACTTTTGATTTTGATTTTGATTTTTTTTCTGTACCCCTTTATAGATAATTGGTAGTTATCTTTATTTTATTTTTGATAAGTACCATTTTTCATATAAGATGGTAGACTATCTTACAGTTTTCATGATTTGTTATTTCTGTATCTTTTCCAGTTTAATGCCCCTGATTGCTTGTATGTTTGATACCCTATGACCGTTTTGGTCTAGCATGACTAGTATACCTAGATGAGACTTTCACTACCACCGTATGCCATGACCCTGTATGTCGTCCTTTTAAATCGTATGATTTGTTTAAGTTCTGAGACTTTGATTGTGGGGGTTTGACCTAGAAAGAGTATGAACATTTTAATTTCGAGGACAAAATTTTTCTAAGGGGGGGTAGGATTGTAACACCCACTTTTCTAAATTGTGGGTAATTTTGAACTTTTGTAAAAGTTTATTATTTAATAATAGGATTTATGATTTATGGGAATTTTTAATTAATTTAATACTATTTTAAATTGGTAAATTATAATTTTGATGTGTTAGCTAGTGAACCCTAGAACTGTTGAGCCTAAAGACTAACCATGACCATGGGGACCTAACCATGTGATTAGAATGACTATTTACAACTTTTTAGGCTACGGATATTTTGGTCATTTTGTGCCTTTTAAATTATTTAGGATTTTGATTAATTGGTAAATTTTAGATTATTTTAATAATATTAAATTGATGTATTATGATTTTGGTCATTTTTCATATTTTAATATTTGGGAAAAATTTTATATTTTTAATATTGTTTTTATTGGATTTGTTTAGTCGGGTTTGAGTTTCGTCTCGTTCCGACTTGTATTGTGACCCGGGTAGCTTAAACTCTAGATGGGACCCAATATTAAGTTAAGCATGGCTCACAAGACCCAACATTTAAGTTAGTTAATTAAACTAATTTTTATCATGTTAGAATGGTTAAGTTAGAGACTCAAAACTAGATCATTTTGACCCCAAACTTGAACCTAGTCTAGACTTAACCATATGAGACTAGAGAGGGGCAATTAGGACATTTTCCATTAGCCCTAATGGACACTTTATGGCAGCCACCTTTAGGAGAGAATAATTCATTTCATTCATTACAATCTTGCCTCTTTTATTTTCCTTTTGTTCTTCCCCAATTTTAGAGAGCCTTCCTATTGATTTGATCTCCAAATCAAATCATTCTTTCACCAAACCTTCCCTCAATCATTTCCATTCTCCAAAGGAAGGGTGCTACCAAGGATTGGAAGAGGAGTGCAAGAAGGAGTGTCCACTTTGAGAGATCTTCATATCAGAGCCGTGTCCTAAAGGATTTCATTGGGATTCCACTCCCAATAGGTAAAACCCATCCTCTAAATTGATTTCCTTTGCATATAAATTAGTTTTGAATCCGTAGGATCCATCCTCATGCATGTGTCCCATTTAGATTCAAATTTGAGGCCATTTGGAGCTCTCTTGAGGATTTTAGATATGTGTCTTGTGTCCTACTTGATAGATCCCAAATTAGGACACCCCATGTGTATGTATGTATGATAATAGTTTAAATAGATATTTAAATTCAGTTTTAGAATGGTTAGAGAGTAGATTGATCTTAGTTAGGATGGTTAGAATGAGTTTCATTTGGATACCTATGTTTGTATCCAAGTATCTTGGTCTATATGTGTTCTTTTGTCAAATTCGTCATAATATTCATCGACGTTCTTATTAACCAAAGCAACTTAGAAATATCATAACTTTTAGCTTAGAACTCCGATTTATCTCTTGTTTTTTTTTAAAAGAACCGTATCGAAGTTAGATTTCCAAATATATTTTTTAATAAGCTAAATTCTTTATGTAACTTTCTGTAGAATTATTTGAGTGTCAGCTGTACGAAAGACGAACGTGTTTCGGTATTTTTGCGAATCCGGGAGCTTCCGGATACGAAAATACGATCCGTTTAAAGTTTCGGAAAGCTAACACAAAGGGCTACGACATACTTTAATCTTAAAATTTAGTGAATGCCCAATTGGTACAGTATTGGTTTTAAGTAGAAGAGTGACTATACGATATATGCATTTTATGTAACTTATGAGCCTATGTAGTATGGATATTAAATGAATATAGAGTATGTAATACATGATATGTTAGATGAATGAAATGATATATATGATATATATTCTCTTTACATTAATGTATATATATGGTTGAATGTAAGCATGTAGGAATGCAATTAATATAATGTATGTAAGCAATACATAAATGCATGAATGAAAAAATGATATACAATATATGCATGAAAGTATATAATGAATGCTAGATATGAATGCAAGGTATACATGTAATGATAGATATGAATGCATAATATATAAATAATATAATGCAATATATAATGATAGCATGTATGGTAATGTAGAATATATGATGCAAGCATGTATATGTCCACTGTTTTCCCTTTTCCTTACATTTTCCTTCCCTTCCCTTTCCATTTCAGTTTTTTCTTTTGTTTTTTCCTATTCTATTTTTACATGTTATATACAATGTATATAATGTATAGATGCATGTAAGTATGTAATATGCATGAATGAATGTCATATATGAATGAATCAATCAATCAAAGGTATAAGTAAAATATAATGCATTGTAATGAATGTTAACATATATAATGTATAAAAGTATGTATGTAAATGTGCATGAATGTATATATCTATGTAACTATGTAAATATGCATGATGTAACATATGCCTATATATATAAATATGTATGTAATGTGGATATGCATGTATGTATGAAGGTATGTATTTATATATATTATCTATTTTATATTATGCATTGTTGTGGTTCACATTGTCTTGTGAATGTGTGAGTGCTAGCCTAGGCTTGGTTAGGCCTAGTGAGACTTGTTAGACTTGTTTGGGCTAGGACTTGACCTAGTTGACCTAATTTTACTAGTGTGGTTGACTAGAGTTGACCAAGTGTTGACTTTAGTCTAGTTTGACCTAGACAGCATGCAGATGCATTGTACATTTCATTTATCATCTCTCGTATACATCTTGACCTGTGTTGCTCTAAATAGGACAATGTGGCTTCAGTTTGGACCTCTATACCTATCAGCTGTTCAGGTTATCAGGCGAGTACATTCTCTGATAGTTCTCTCATTTAATTATCAATTACTGTACTTCAGTTATAGTTAGTTTTATGTGATTCTCTGTTACAACACGTATGGATATTTCTGGATTCATATATGCGACACACATACCTTACTTATCTGGCCTCTATTACTGGAATCACTGGAATCATTCCGGAATCTATTTCTGGAATCATCATATTTTGGCTGGACTCATCTTGATTCTCGTGTCGTATCCTGGATTCACTTGTACTTGTTGGGAGGGGAAATACTTGAGTAAGACATGTAGACATACCCCAATCTGGAATCTCCTAACTGGAATCTACTGGAATGATAGCCATCTCACACCCGGCCAGGTGTGTGATGTGCCGTATTACCTACAGCCGTTTACATGTCGATCTCGGTATTTTAAAACACACTGTTAGAGTATAGGCTGGACTCACCCTGGAATCATTGATCACTATGACTGGAATCATCTTATATTGGACTCATCTTGCACTGGAATCACCTGGTATCAGTATTATGTTGTCTGGATTACTTGGGTTTTGCACTTGTTTACATTTACATTCTGGACTTATATCATGTTGCTCTAGTTCAGCTAGTTTCTATTTACAGTCTTTATTGCTATGATTCTTCTCTTGTTTTACTTACCTTACTTTCCTTGTATCTTAACTGTTTCTCTATACCATCACCTGTATACAAACTACCATGTTCATCAATAAAACTGTCTATAACTGCTTTATAGTTCTGTCATTTACTTGGGATTTCTTGATGAATTGTACTCGTTCCTGTCCTGACTGGACATGTTAAAAATTTTACAGATAGCTTGGAGGTTACCTGCTGGCCTAGAGGAGACACAGTAGAGGTTGTATAGATAGTTATTTTAGTTGTCTTGAGTTGTATTTACTTTATGGATTACTGTATTTGAGATTTGAGATATTTTCTGGGTTTGTGTATCTTAGACACTTAGACTTCTATCTGCGGTATCTCTTTGTGGATTTCATATTTTATCTATATTTTATCATGCTCTACCTTAGATGTGATTGAGACTGTATTTGCTATGTCACCTCCATTCGGAGTGTATATACTGTACAGGTACCTTTATATGGTTAGATGTTTGACCTAGGACAGCGTTCTACCGCCGATACTGCGGCGTAGGCTGGACGTACCCACTTCTCGTGCCCTTACTCTAGGGTGCGGGTCGTGACACTAATAAATGACTCAACGCACCTAGCTAAGGGAATAATCCCATCTTGCTTGCTTGTTTAGAACATGGAAAAGAACTCGGAATATATAGGGACTCTCGCACCGCACTCTACCCTCGTGCTAAGGCACAAGCTTACATTCAAGTTCCTTATGTATTCAATAATGAAACAATGAATGGTTTAAAACAATGAAACGGAAGACTATCGACATAGTCGTTCTGAGTAGAGTATAGCAACATGGAAAGACTTCGGGACCGATGGGTCCCCAAGGCGACTCCCGTACGGGGAGTTGCATAATCTATGAATGAATAAATGAACGAATAAGTGAATGAATGAATCAACGAATGAATGAATGAATATGTGAATGAATCAATGAACGAACGAACAAGTGAAAGAAAGAAAAGAATGAATGAATAAAAGATAAGAAAGAAAGGAATGGTTAGCGACAGGTATGATGGAGACGTGCATCGGGGCTCGCTACCCGCGCTGCACGGATGCCGCTGGCAACCTGGTCGATAACGTATCATGGCTCACAGACAGCCTACGGCTCAGGGACAAGCCGTTAAGTTGAAATGACAAGACAATACGAAATGGTCGTAGACAATCCCCTCGTATACGGGAGGTAGGAAGAATAAAGGATTCCAAGGGCAACGATCAACGATATCGTGGCCGGCCTAGGCGGAATCATAGCTTACGGGCTGCTTGGGTGTGGGCTCGGACATTCCAAGTAGACGTAAGTGCGGGATATTTCAAAAGACTATCAAGGTGTACCAGCCATCACGCTATGATAGGTGAGAATACCAAAGGAGAATATATCCAAATTGGCTTGTGATGCCAGCGACCGGTGCATATAGATTAAGTGGGATTGCTGGTGGTAGTCCACGTGCAAGTCCTTGCATTGAAACAAAGTAGTCTAAGTTAACTGAATGAAGCGCCTCCTGAACAGGCTTGAATATAACACACCAAATGATCGAGAGTACTTCGTGCAAATGAGTTAGAAAACCCGCCTACAACGTGCGAGGACCTGAGGCAGGGACACGCCCTTGACATTGAATATTTACGTAAATTACGTTAAGTTGATATATACGAATTGTTGACTAACTTGGTTTACTTTGGACAGGAAAGGCCGGACGGTAAGTATAGGTAAGTTGTGCATGTATTTCCATGCAAACACTTGAATTCGGCAACACGAGATAGGTTATGAAATATGCCATGAAACTGATCCTAAGGCAAGATTAGAAAGACAATGAATGATAGACGGTGCACAAAAGTAAATAGAACGTGTTTGGTAATGATAGCATTGTGGGCGAGCTAGCCTCCCCACTAGTGCATAACAATGTACTGATAACCCCACAGTTTGCTTACAGGATGCAGGAGACGTCGTCGGGTACGGAGCTTCCCTCGAACGTGCTAAGGCGCGGAGCTAACTCTGGAGCCTTGGAGCGTTGCAAGGAGCTGAAGCACCATATACAGGACATAATGTATCATAACATCGCCATGAATCATTCCATCTTGTAAGCCACTTGGCACGCCTTTTATGTTTCAGAGAGAGAGAGAGAGCTTGAGTAACTTGTGATCTCGGCCTAGCGCTGCTTGTAAACTTCTTGAATGTCAATAAAGAGTTTGAATTTACTTTCAATTTGTGTTCATTGACTTTCCGCTACAAATAGGGACACTCTGTACGACTCTGTGGCCTAGTTCAAACCGGCCGTTTCTGGAGATAGCCTTGCATGGGCGCAACCTAGGCCCGTGCGGCATCATGCCTTAGCGAGGACGATCGTTCCTATGGGAGCGGGGCGTGACAGGATCTGAGTCTGAATCTTCTATTGTGGCTGGAGTACAGGAGCTCTGGCAGGAAGATATGGCTGCTGGGGTGCTGGCTGGTGAGATCCTGGTACTCCTTGGCTATTGTGATCAATGGCCTGCTAGCAATCCTTCATTCGGTGGGTGGATGATCCACAAAATAGGCAGAGTCCGAGCCTCTTGTGGCACTTGTCAATATGAGGTCCCGACCTTTTGTAGAACGCACGAGGAAAGTGGGTTTGAATCTGCCTCGGATGACGCGGCTGATGGTACGACTGAAGAGGCGTTGTCTGAGTGTTGCGACGCTTTGCGGGTCCATTATAGTTGTTATCTCCGTCATAAGTCTTCATGTCTCTCTTGGGCTTCAGCTTCCTGTCTCGTCCTTTTGTCTGTGCTACGTTATGGATCATCTAGGTGGTGGCTTCAATCTTAAATGGAGTTGAATCCTCGGAGACTTGGATGATTTTTAGAAGTGGTGGCTCCATGTTCTCGATCTGCTCCTCGGTACAAGAAATGTGCTCGATGTCGGGAAAGTCCAAAGATCCGAGAGTCTAAAAATCAGAAGTCCTTCCAAATCTCATCCACCAATGTAATGCCCCATCCCGCTCAGCTCAATCAGAGAAACCGAACACAAGTCAGTCTAAGGCACGAAGTCATAGCAAGCATTGTCCAACGTTTTCTGCGGTTGTCAAGTCACAAGTCCCTCGATCTCAACGCTCGTCTTATAAAGTATGACTTTGATGATAGTGTCGTGTAGAACACAAGTCAGTCTAAGGCACGAGCCTCGGTCGGTTCAATGATAAGTATGCTACAGTCTATGGGACACGAAGGAACACGTTTATTCGGGTCTATCTGGAAGGCTATGTAATAGCCGTTCCCTGTGTTTCAAATAATGTAAAGTACACGCGACCGTTGGTCGCCGAGACCGGTCCTATGGCTTGGGAGTCTCACGTGAAGAATGGAAAGCATGGACATGGATAAAGAAGTTTAAGGAAGAGAAAGCAAGTTGTATCATCTGTAGGCCTTGCATTTACGTCGAGTCTAGATGTTATCGTAGGTACGTGATCATGGACAACTTGTCGACAAGGTGTAGTCTTCTTGAATGATCGTCGGGGCACCAGGATCATGTTGGCTCAGGAGAAGTGAGTTATAGCCTGCGCTAGTTATGAATCGGCGCGTGCCAGCAGCGAATCGGCACAGGTAATTCGGGAAATTTTGCATGCGCACGAAAGGATTTGCTGTCTAACCCAGCTATAAGTCCAAGATAGCTTGACATTGCTAGTGACCTTTCATATAGATAAGCTGGTGTGCTAAGTGTCAATCTGCATGTACGGTGTCGGTCGAATCAAAGATAGTACAAGCATGACACAAAGTGAGTTAAGTAGGTGTTCACAGTTGCAACACCACTATGGAGCTTAAGATTGGCTATAGCAAGGACGTGCTTCGGCATGAAATGTGGCATCAAGTATTAAGTCGTTGGCATAGAGATGCATAAGTCAAACTTGAGTCATTTCGAGTTAAGTCAAGAAGGGCCGTAAGGCAAGTTTGGTTAAGTCGTGATAGGTTATGAGGCATAACCACGCTGTTATGGCATTAGTATGGGCAAAAGACTAAGCGGGAGGCATTGCCTCAATTATATTGAAGCACGAATAGAGTTTAAGGCACGATCAAGTCGTTGCGTCCCAAGGTATGGCATGAAAGACAAGCACGAGTCGACACTCTGATGTTGTTGGCACGAGAAGGGTCAAGAGGTACAATGACACGCAAATTATCAGTGCAATCGCACGGTGACGGACTAGAGACATAAATAGGCCAAGAGTCTTTGTCCTAAAATCAATCCTAAGGCAAGAATATAAAGGTAATGATAAAGGACTTATGTTGCACAAAGTAAATGAACGTGTTGGTTTTGTATGGGTGGACGAGAAGCTTACTCCACCCACACAATTTTTATGTGCAAGCACAGGTAGAAACTCGTTGGCATGGTGCTCGCTTGGATGCGTCGAGGCACGGAGTTCCTTGGCTTTTCGAGGCATGCGGCCGCATGGAGTCAGGACTTATACAGGACATAATGTATGGACATTGCCTATCTGAAGCATCCGCTGGCTCGTCAAATTGTACTAAGAGATGAGAGAGAGCAGAGTGACTTATAATCAGAGAAAAAAGTGAGCTTGAGTTATTGTAATCTTGGCTACGTGTCTTTGTAATCTTATTTCAAGTATCAATAAATACATTTGATTTTGTTTTAATGCTTGTGTTGCCTTGTATATTCAATGTTTCTGTTTGGGACTTCTGTGCGACGACCCTGTCGTAAGCTATTGTAATCGGCCGTTATGAAACTGCCTTGCACGAGCGCATTCTAGGCTCGTACGGCATCACGCCTTAGCGAAGACGATCGGTCTTATGGGACCAGGGCATGACTTAATGGTATTAGAGCACGGCTTTACGTCCTTGGACTTCGATTAAATTCTTTAACTTTGATGATGTTCCACAAACTCTGATATTCTGTATTCGATATTTTTGGTGCGGCCTCTCTCAAAGGTCCCAAACGATGTCCATACAATAAGTATATATATTTTAAAAGTATCACGGAAGAAAAATTGGTTGAATAAAAGTTAACTTCAAGTAAGAACGATTGGCTAAATCAGGCTGGACATTTACACCAAGAATTGAGTCGAACTTAGAAAAGTCGTGTGCAAAACTCGAATCATTTTAAATGGGATGGAATTTGACTTGGCTTATAGAATGCGGGATGGCTATCGATAGGGAAGCCATCAGACAATTCTATCATCGATGCGTATAGATGTAGCGTGATTGGAAATTGAGGAATTGTTCGAACGGAGATTCGAAGTAATCGATATTCAAAACTTGTTTCGAGGATTGTTGAATGACTTCATCCCTGAGTGGTGTATAGGAAAGCCTCGGGGATGTCGATCGATTGAGGATAAGGGGTGCCAACGAGTTTATCAGCATGCGACGATTATGCAAAGCCTTAGAATGAGTGATTCAAGTTAGTATGAGTTTGATTCGAACGAACAAGAAAAACGACATGCATCAGATTGGGATTACGCTGAGTGCGAAATGCAAAGTGATAAGAAAAGATAGATTGAATCAAAAAAGTTAAGGTGTACGAACGGATGACTCGATCGAAGAAATTGATATGAATCATATACAAAAAGTTAGCACGATCGGATGATAGCGTGCATGGGAATAATTCGAATATTGAGAATGACTATAAGAAATTAGGGTAGATGTTGCTCGATGACTTGTATTGGCATAAGATAACGTGAATTGAGGAAATATGTTGCTCGATGACTTCAGATAGCGGATGCATATATGCAATTTTGGTTTTGGACTAATTGAACATGTAGCTAGTTCGAGGGATAATGATCGAATTTGATCTTGAATATTGAGGAGATTGTCCAGTTCGGACAACAGCAATAGTCGCACGACTCGAAATTCATTGCAATTGAAGATCGTCAGATTACGCACATAATCGATGGTATTGAGGTGTATCAAAGATCGATATGCGATAACTCGGGGGTACTCTGAGTCAGGGAATGACGATCATGTAAAATGCTATTATTTCGATGGATGCTATGCTTGGGGATTTTGATTGAAAGGAATGTTTGGATGAAAAGAAAGTATCTTGATTGCTTCGACGATAGCCATAATGTCGACGTTCTTGTCTTGCGCGAGCGCAACACCAGCCTCGTACATGCATCACATCGAATTTGGGACAATCGTTTTGTGTGAGCGCTGACATGGTGTGATTCATGTCGCGGGAATGATCGAACTCGGAAAATCAGGACGTGGCAATTTGGATTGCTTCGACCGATGGTTTGATGCAAAGGTGAATTCGAGGATTAGTCGGACTTGTAATTGACGATTGAGTAAACTTGAGGATTGAGTAGATCTAATTTGCGTATCGAGAATGAATAAGTCTAGACTCAATGTAAGAGTTACACCCCAATGAGAACGATTATCCTGTGGGAGCGTTGGCATGGTGATTTCATGTTCACCGTGGATAATCAGACTTGCATGAGATTGGGACGTGACATATTGTTATGCTAGACGACCTTGTGATCGACTACGTGAATTATGATAAACGACTTAGAAAATATGGAATAAGAATTATGGTTTAGCGACGAATCGTGTCGTAGCATGCTTGACTTGGGAAGGATGGATAGGTGGATTATATTGAACGTGTTCAAAGAGATAGACTATGTGAATTGCTTGTTGGACGAGCGATATTGATATGTCGAGGAATTGATTGAATATGACTTTCCGTAGGATGACTTTGCTGAATGACTCGGACCCTTTGGACTAAGTGTTGCAAGTGTGAATAGGAGGAATACATGCTCGATGTTTAGAAATCTGAGTGATGCTAGCTTGGGTAAAAAATTCCGTATTATCAACTTTGGTTTGACCTTATGATTGGTCAATATTGATATTATCGTTGGGGAACTATGATTCCAATACTGATGGATGACTTTAGCCTAGAGAGATGGCCTAGCGGTTAGGCAAGACGTCCCTGTCTCGAGACTTAGTATCGGTACGATTGATCTTGAGGATTGATAGGATTTGTATTGATGGATAGAATGATTCAAGATTATGGAAACCCCACTCACGAGGCTCGGCTGAAATGCATATATTTTAGGGACGCCTGAATATGTGTATGATCTGACTCAAGTAAAAATGATGGATTCTCTATCAGGCTTGGCTGACATGCAGGTATTTCGGGGACGCCTGGAATATGTGCACAATCCAACTAAGTGATACGTTAAATTCAAGTGAGACTGTAGGAACTAAATGGTACCAAGGATTTTGAAATCGTGTTTCAAGGAAATGATTGATGGTAGTGCGATCATTGGTTTTGAAATGGAATTGAGTATTGATTGAGGCATTGATGTAAGTCAGGTTTCAGAGATTGGTTAAGGCGAAGTGCGTGCGAGAGTCACTAGATATTGAATCAAGTGATAAGTCGAAAGGTATACTCATTAAATTTCGAGGACGAAACTTTTTCAGAAGTGGTGTATAATATAGTGCCCTGTCCTACTCAGCTCAATCGGAGGAATCGAAATGCCAACGACGTTCGAACAAAGCCATGCAACGGCCTGCTCGAAGTCCCGCTCGGTCGAGGCGACTCCTCGCTAAGGTGGGTGACTTCGGTGAATTGCCTCAGCTTGGCTTTCACACTAATAAAACAAAAGTTTTCAAATGTAAAGTAGGCTTGATAATAAAGGAGACAAATCCACATAGCTAAGAAAATAATTCCAACTTGGGTCAGACTGAGTTAGAACATGGAAAGGTCCCATGGTCGGCTTAGAAGTATCGTATGACGAGCTTTCAAAATGATACTCGATCCTTTGCCCTGTGGCTTGGGAGAAGGAAAGTTGGTCTGAGTTGCCACAAATCTATGAAATTAGCCTAAGTCATAGGCTTCGCTGGCATAAACGCTTAATGAAGCATGCACGGTCCCATCGTCCAAGGCTTGAACATAGCCTTTGTTGTCCCACGGGTTAAGTTATATCACACGTCTTGTGGCAAAAGTCTAGCCACATAAAGAGTTTGGTTGTTCAAGTCGAATGCGTGCACGACACGTTCCCACGATGCAAGGCTTAACATAGCCTTTGTTTGTCAAGTTGTTGCACGACTAAGTTAGGCAAAGTTATGCTGGGTTATTGAAGTCATAGCAAGCACTGTCCCATGTTTTTTGCAGTTGTCAAGTCAGATAGTCCCACGATCTCAAGGCTCATTATATAAAGTATGACTTGAGTGATAGTGTCACGTAGAACACAAGTCAGTCTAAGGCACGAGCCTCGATCGGTTCAAAGATAAGTATGCTATGGTCTATGGGACACGAAGGAACACGTTTGTTCAGGTCTATCTGGAAGGCTATGCAATAGCCGTTCCCTGTGTTTCAAAGAATGTAAAGTACATGCGATCGTTGGTCGCCGAGACCGGTCCCATGGCTTAGGAGTCTCACATAAAGAATGGAAAGCATGGACATGGACAAAGAAGTTTAAGAAAGAGAAAACAAGTTGTATCATCTGTAGGCCTTGCATTTACGTCGAGTCTAGAAATCCTCGTAGGTGCATAGTCATGGACAACTTGTCGATAAGGTGTAGTCATCTCGAATGATCGTCGGGGCACCAGAACCATGTCGGCCCAGGAGAAGCGAGTTATAGCCTACGCCAGTTATGAATCGGTGCGTGCCAGCAGCAAATCGGCACAGGTAATTCAGGAAATTTTGCATGCGCATGAAAGAATTCGTCGTCTAACCCAGCTATAAGTCCAAGATAGCTTGACATTGCTAGTGACCTTTCATATAGATAAGCTGGTGTGCTAAGCGACAATCCGCAAGCATGGTGTCGGTCGAATCAAAGATAATACAAGCACGACACAAAGTGAGTTAAGTAGGTGTGCACGGTTGCAACACCATTATGGAGCCTAAGATTGGCTATAGCAAGGACACGTGCTTCGGCAAAAATGTGGCATCGAGTATTAAGTCATTGGCATAGAGTTGCATAAGTCAGACTTGAGTCATTTCGAGTTAAGTCGAGAAGGGCTGTAAGACAAGTTTGGTTAAGTCGTGATAAGTTATGAGGCACGACCACGCTGTTATGGCATGAGTATAGGCAAAAGACTAAGCGGGAGGCACTGCCTCAATTATATTGAAGCACGAATAGAGTTTATGGCACGACCAAGTCGTTGCATCCCGAGGTATGGCACAAAAGATAAGCACGAGTCGACACTCTGATGTTGTTGGCACGAGAAGGGTCTAGAGGTATAACATCAAACAAGTTATCAGTGCAATCGCACAGTAACGGGCTAGAGACACAAATAGGCCAAGAGTCTCTGTCCTAAAATCGATCCTAAGACAAGAATAGAAAGACAATGATAAAGGACTTATGTTGCACAAAGTAAATGAACGTGTTGGTTTTGTATGGGTGGGCGAGGAGATCACTCCACCAGTACAGTTGAGTACTGACACCCACACAGTTTTCATGTGCAAGCTCAGGTAGAAGCTCGTTGGCACGGAGCTCGCTTGGATGCATCGAGGTACAGAGTTCCTTGGCATTTCGAGGCGTGCGACCGTAAGGAGTCAGAACTTATACATGACATAATGTATGGACATCACCTATCTAAAGCATATGTTGGCTCGTCAAATTGTACTAAGAGATGAGAGAGAGCAGAGTGACTTATAATTAGAGATAAAAGTGAGCTTGAGTTATTGTAATCTTGGCTACGTGCCTTTGTAATCTTATTTCAAGTATCAATAAATATATCTGATTTTGTTTTAATGCTTGTGTTGCCTTGTATATTTAATGTTTCTGCTTGGTACTTCTGTGCGACGACTCCGTTGTAAGCTATTGTAATCGGCCGTTATGAAACTGCCTTGCACGAGCGTAATCTAGGCTCGTACGACATCACGCCTTAGCGAGGACGATCGGTCCTACGTGACCGGGACAAGACAACCAATCTAGCTTGAAAAAGGACAGCATGCTCCCTCTGAGCATCAAGGAACTCCTAGAACATCTCCATCAACTGCGTACTTCCAATGGTGAAGGAACTCCCGGAACACGCCTATATTTTATTATTTAGATTTAATAAAATATAGTAACATGAATATTGTAATATATTAATAACCATATACTAACCATTTAGTTTTTGAAGGAAATAATATGGCAACCACCATGATAAAGATCAGTAAATCAATCCAGCCCACACACTAGCCTAAAACTCTGCCCAACTCATGTACAGTAAGCTAGTCCTACATCCTACCTACTGGCCCATCCTATAAGTCCAGATCAAAACCTGGCTTGCTAATACCAATTGCTGCTTTAACTACATATCCAATCATTTCTTAACTAAAAATTACTCACCAGCCTGGCCCACAAATTATACAAACGAAAACCGCAAGACATTTGCAGACTCTCATAGTTCAAAAACACACATCTGCAGCATCTCCACTCCAACCCCAGCCTAGTTACAAACAAATCAAATCCCCGGTCATCAGTATTACCATTCTATTCAGCAACTTCCTCTTTCCCACAGGCAACTCAACTCATCAAGAACTGAACTTAAAACTGGCCTCTCCCATGCTCGGCCTAAGCTTGGCCTGCACTACCATCAAACGCTACCCCAACGTTCAAATGAGCCATTCAAAAAAAATCTCCCAGCCAAGCATACAAAGGTCAGATTGCTCTATACAACAACACCAAAACAAATCCCAGAACAAGCAACTTCACCCAAAATTATACAAACCAACTGCTCAATGCTCAAAAATTCAAATAGGAATTTAAACAATCAACTGAAAGTAAAGTTCAAATAGGAATTAAACAATCAACTGAAAGTAATCCAAAATCTGCAGAATGTACGCTGACACACACCCGCGAACAGACCCCAACTTCTTGCCTCCGAACGCCTGTCCCCTAGACACGATCAACATCCAGACACGACCAAGGCTGGACCCAACGACCCAAAGTCTCTGCTACTGGTATAATCCCCGCTACAGGTTTTACTTTATCTTGACATACGCACCTGTATCAGTCCCGGAACACGAATCCATCCCACATATCCCTGATTCCTTATGCCATCAGTAAACAAAACATCTAATGTAGATAATAAAGAACGGCAGAGTGTACCTGTCCGATACTGACCCCTTCTTCCTAAATTCAGGTACATTAGGTGCTAAACCTCCCAATGAGACAAAAGAACAAACACCTGAAGTACAAGTAAAATAACAAAGAATTTGAGTCCAATTCGAATCTCCCGAACATGATTTGAACAGAGTGTGAAAACATTGCATCGATGTGATTCCAGGTTGATCAGTGAATCAAGAATCGGGCAACTTCAGAAATGTTGGGTTTTTAGCCTTTAGTTTTGGTTTTTAGTCCCACATCGGCTAGAAAGGAATGTGTATCTCCATATATATGAGTCTTTGCTCTTTATGGAGATGCACATGTAGTGCACATGGGTGTGTGCCATGTGGGATTAATTATTAATGGTATAAAGGCTTAATCAACAATTAAGAAGCTGTAAGCTTTTTGCTCTTGGAAATTTATTTCCATGGAGCTAAGCTCCGTAGGAGCTTAGCGACTCGGACTCGGGCTCGGGCTCGGACTCGGACTCGGACTCGGACTCAAGGGCTCATGAGGCGTAATGTGGCGTTTTGGTGGCGCACTTTGCACTTGCGCCACCACGTTGCGCGGGCCACTTGCGCCACCACGTTGCGCGGCCCGTTACGCGAGCCCAGTTACGCAGCCCAGTACGCGCAGTGTGCGCAGCGTACGCAGCGTACGCAGCGTACGTAGAGTGCGCAGCGTACGCAGCGTGCGTAGAGTGCGTAGTGTGCGTATGGCTGGTTGCATATTAGAGCGGGAACGGTTGCAGCAATTGCTGAACATTCAGGAGTGGTTCAGCCACTACCCTGATGTTCAGGCAACTGTTTGGCAACCGTCCCGTGGGCTATATATGCAGGTTCTCTCCTCTCTCTCAGTGTTGGAGAAATCAGAATTCCAGAGAGAAAACTCTAAGTGTTCTTTAACATAACAGAGTAGTGAGCGTGTTTTTTAACACAAACACTAGTACTTTTTAGTACGTGTGGGTTCTGTTACTTCAGAAACAGAGAGAGAAGAGTGGAGCCATTGCCAGAGGAGTTCGCCGTCTTCGGAGGAGTCAGAAGAGCAGGAGTGTTCCAAGGTTTTCCGTCAACCTTGCTGGTTCCTGGAAGCTGTTCGCAGAGGGCGAATAAAGCTTTGAGCAACGGTGATCATTCACCCCAGCAATTCCATCTCTCGCCTGTCACCCTTCTGTTGCCTTTAGCAGTTCTGTCAGTATCTTCTTTTTAGAAGGCACTACTGCCAGTTTGCTACGATCACGAAAATCTCTTTAGATTATTCGTGAATTACGATATCTTTTTAGATCTCGTAATTTGCAGAATCCTTCTGGATCTCTGTTGCAAAACCTTCTTTAAGGAATTGCATTTGAAACATTGTCTTTACAACTGTTTCAGTTTCTGTATTTTCTATCGAAAAGCGTGTCCCGGCGTTCCCGGCAATAACAATCTCAAAGCTTTATTGCTACGATGGAAAATATTAAAGCTTCACTCCTCAATACTGACTTTTGCAAATTAGAAAAGTTTGATGGAGAGCATTATCAAGTCTGGAAGAGGAAGGTTTATCTCACTCTTCAACTTAGAGACGTTGATCACGTATTGCTTGAAGATGAACCTACTGTTCCAGATACTGGGTCTGCTGCCGCAATCACTGCGGCTACTAAACTTCAGGCCAAGTGGAGAAGGGAGAATAGCATTTGCAGGTTGCTCATCCTGAATGCTATGGAGGATTCCTTTAGCAGAATCCTATTCTAAGAAGAATATCGCTAGAGACATATGGGAGTCTCTGAAAAAACTGTACGAAGAAGACAAGAACAGGAGCAAAATATTTGTGGTTGAAAAATATCACAAATGGCTCTTTGAGGACGAGAAGTCCATGCTGCCGCAGGTCAAAGAATTTCTAAAGCTGCGACAGAAGTTGGAAGACGAGGCTATGCCCCTCCCCGACAAGTTTGTTGTTGGAGGGATTGTCTCAAAACTCCCCGCTGGGTGGAGTAAGTTCTATGCAAACATGCATAGGAAGAAGCTGGAGATCACCCTTGAAGATCTCCTGCAGAAAATTTATGTTGAAGACCAGATGAGGGCTCAACATAAAGTTGACACGCTTTCCAAGCAATTGGCTAACGCCAATATGGTTCAGACCAAGGAACTAAAGGGAAAGGGAAAGCGTGCAGATTTCCAGAAGAAGAAGAAGAACCCTAACAACTTGAATGTTAAGGGAACTTCTTTCAAGTCAAAGAAATCTAAGGCAAAGATGCCTTGTTTCAAGTGTGGCCAGTTGGGCCATTTCAAAAGTGAATGCACAGCACCGGCCAAGAAATCAGAGCAAGGTGAGCCTAGCAAAGTCTCAATGATTACTGATGTAATTGCTATGATTGGACAGGTTGATGCTGTAGGATCTGATTCAGACTGGTGGGTAGATACTGGAGCCACCTGCCATGTCTGCTCCAGTAAGGAGTGGTTCACCACCTACACACCCACTTCTGAAGCGGTTGTGATGGCGAACCAAGCACAAGCTGAAGTGCTCAGGATCGGGACGGTGGTGTTGAAGCTGACTTCGGGGAAGTCTCTGACGCTTCAAGGCGTAAAGCACGTACCTGCTATCGCCAAGAACCTGGTCTCGGGAGGCCTACTCTGCAATACAGGCCTCAGGATGGACATCAATGCTGGCCAGATGGTGATGTCTATCAAGAGAACATATTTCGGGAAAGCTTTTTATACCGAAGGAATGTTCAAGATTCAACTTGTAAATCAGTCCAATGTAATTAATGTAATTAATGAAGTCGCTCATTCTGCTTATACTCTTGAGTTGTGGCATAATAGGCTAGGACATGTTCATTGTAAACGAATAAACAGAATGTCTAGTCTAGGACTTATCTCCAAGTGTGGGGGTAAGGTAGAGAAATATGAAGTTTGTGCTCAAACGAAGATCACAAGGAAACCCTTTCCTCGGGTTAATCAAAGTACAGATCTTCTGGAGTTGGTACACTCAGATATCTGTGACTTCAAACAGTTCTCTACAAAGGCCGGGATGAAGTATTTCATAACCTTCATCGACGACTTCTCAAAGTATGCGTTCGTCTATTTGCTGAAGGCTAAAGACGAAGCATTCGAGAAGTTCAAGGAGTTCAGAGCCGAAGCAGAGCGGCAGACTGGACAACAACTCAAAAGGATAAGAAGTGATCGAGGTGGGGAGTACAGGTCTCATGAATTCGCATCGTTCTGTAAGGAACATGGAATTGTCAATGAGACTACGGCTCCGTACTCTCCTCAATCAAACGGAGTAGCTGAGAGGAAGAACAGGACGTTGACAGAAATGATAAATTCAATGTTGTTGACTGCTGGCCTTCCTAAGTGCTACTGGGGAGAAGCTGCATTGACGGCCACTTATATTCTAAATAGAGTGCCTCATGCAACTTCAGACGTTACTCCTCATGAACTCTGGTTCAAGGTCAGACCTAACTTGAATGTCATTCGAGTGTGGGGGTGTCTGGCGTATGTCAAGCTTCCAGATCTAAAGATTCAGAAACTTGGGACAAGGACTACAAAGACGATCTTCTTGGGGTATGCCAAGAAGAGTGATGCTCGAAGATTTCTTGATATTGAGTCAAATCATATCATTGAATCTCGCGATGCAGAATATTTTGAAGATAAGTTTGCAAGGCACAAGAATATTGTTCTTCCGAATGTTCCGGAGAATAATGAGGGTGCACAAGAGACTGAAGTCTTCAATGAAGATGTGGTCCAAGAAGATGTTGTTGAAACAACGGTTGAACCAGAACAATCTGAGCCGTCAGCTAAGCGTGTGAGGAGGCCGAAGGACTTCGGAAGTGACTTTGTTACCTATCATGTGGAAGCAGATCCGCTTACCTATGATGAGGCGATGAAGACCAGAGACGCGGTTTTCTGGAAGGAGGCGATTGACAATGAGATTGATTCCATCACCTCAAATAACACTTGGGTGTTGGTTGATCTTCCTGAAGGAGCGAAACCCATCGGATACAAATGGATCTTCAAGAAGAAGATGAAAGCAGACGGAACTATTGACAAGTTCAAGGCTAGGTTGGTAGCCAAGGAGTTTTCTCAGAAGCAGGGGATTGACTACTTTGACACATATGCTCCAGTAGTCCGGATGACCACCATCAGAATGTTGATTGCTCTCGCAGCAATACATAAGATGGTGATACATCAGATGGATGTGAATACGGCTTTCCTAAATGGCGAGCTGACCGAAGAGATTTACATGCAACAGCCAGAAGGATTTGTCATCAGGGGTCTTGAAGACAAAGTCTGCAAGTTGGTGAAATCCTTGTACGGTCTTAAATAGGCTCCCAAGATGTGGCATGAGAAATTTGACAAAGTTATAAGGTCAAATGGCTACATGGTCAGCGATACGGACAAGTGTGTTTACACGAAGTTCGCTGATGGAAGAGGTGTGATCGTTTGTCTGTACGTGGACGACATGCTTATCCTAGGTACGGATATTAGCTGTGTCACTGAGACAAAGAAGTTCATCTCTAGCAAGTTCAGTATGAAGGACTTGGGGGAAGCTGATGTGATCTTAGGGATCAAGATCATCCGGACAGACACTGGACTAGCGCTGTCAGTCTCATTATATTGAGAAAATGATCACTCGTTATGGGTATCGGAATCTTCCAGGGATCGATACGCCGTACAGGTGTGATCTGAAGCTGAAGCCTAATTCAGGGAAAAGCGTCAGGCAGCTGGAGTATGCAAGCGTAATCGGGAGTTTGATGTATGCTACTACTGCCACAAGGCCTGACATAGCTTTCGCCGTGGGAATGCTGAGTCGTTTTACGAGCAATCCAGGTGTTGAACACTGGAAAGCTGTGGAACGGGTTATGAGATATCTCAAGAAGACTCAGACATATGCACTGTACTACAGCGGAGATCCGTCGGTAGTGGAAGGCTTCAGTGATGCCAGTTGGTGCTCAGAGGTGGAGAGCGAGAGGTCCACAGGTGGATACATTTTCACAATGGATGGAGCTGCTATATTGTGGAAGTCGAAGAAGCAGACTATGCTCTCGCGGTCATCCATGGAATCTGAGTTCTTTGCACTTGATACCGCAGCCGAGGAAGCAGAATGGCTTCGGGAGCTCATGTATGATCTTCCAGTGGTTGGGGCGCAAATACCGGCGATACCGATATACTGCGACAACCAGACGACTGCGGCGGCGGCATCAAATGACCTTTTCAACGGGAAGAAGAGGACTGTGCGGTTGAAGCACAGGGCAGTACACGATCTTATCAAGAGAGGTGTTATTGCAGTAATTGATGTTCGGAGTCAGGAGAACCTGGCGGATCCGTTCACCAAGGACCTCAAGCGCCAGCTGGTCGATGACACAGCTTGTAAAATGGGCTTGAAGGCATTCTGATATTGTATTATTGTATTCCTACCATAAAATTTTATGCTATTAGTTCAAAGATTTATCTACTAGGCATCTAGCTTTTGGTTCAAGGGAGGACCACTAATCGGAAGAATATCAGGAACGGTGGGTACATGTTCTATTGGACATGGAGAGGTTACGGACCTATAACTACTGTTGTCTACTGTTGTTTTCTGCGGAAAATGGGAGGTTGGCTTAAATGCCTTAATGAGTTCTCAGGCATTTGGAATGTCTGGTATGCTTTACAGGAAGCATGGTAGCACAGCACTACAAGGAGTGTGACTCCATGCTATGTGTGGCGATGACTCCACAATGAGGTTCTCGAAGGAGGTAAAGCCTCGGCTATGTTAGCCAAGTCACAGCGGCATAGCACCGCAAATAGGCAGTTGGCCTAATGCTGTATATTGAATTAAAGAGGGATGTAGTCAGCACTACAAAGAGGAGGTGTTCCTCATGTTACGGGTGGCACGACACCACAATGAGGTAAACCCGGCTAGGGATAAAGCCTCGGCCTTGCAAGCCATGTCGTAGCGGCGTAACACCGCACAGAAGCGTAAGGCTTCATGCTGGGTAGTTCAGCACTACAAAGGGGCTAGACCTCATGCTACGGGTAGTATGACACTACGATGAGATTCCCGGTGATTCGGGGTAAGGTCCTCGGCTTAAGGCCATGTCATAGCGGCGTAGCACCGCAAAGGAAGCGTTGGACGCTTCATGCCATGTCTCTTTAATAAAGAACTCACCTATAGTGTATGGACAAAGAGATATCAGGCCGTCTCTTGAGGGTAAACTTGTAGACGCCCAATATTATACACTGAAACCAGGCTGGCACACGGCCTTAAATGTGCAGCCAGAAGCACATGTAACTACATTATGTGAGTGGAAAGAATTTCAGCTATGATGCAGAATTTAAGGCTTGGTCCATTCTTGTATTATAGTTTGATTTTTGACTCACGTGGGAAGATTCAAGTCTTAAGTGGCATCTATCCTAAAAGCATAATGGACAGTTACTGTGGGGAACACTCGTACTCATATATATAGAGATATGTGGGGGATTGTTGGGTTTTTAGCCTTTAGTTTTGGTTTTTAGTCCCACATCGGCTAGAAAGGAATGTGTATCTCCATATATATGAGTCTTTGCTCTTTATGGAGATGCACATGTAGTGCACATGGGTGTGTGCCATGTGGGATTAATTATTAATGGTATAAAGGCTTAATCAACAATTAAGAAGCTGTAAACTTTTTGCTCTTGGAAATTTATTTCCATGGAGCTAAGCTCCGTAGGAGCTTAGCGACTCGGACTCGGACTCGGGCTCGGGCTCGGGCTCGGGCTCGGACTCGGGCTCAAGGGCTCATGAGGCGTAATGTGGCGTTTTGGTGGCGCACTTTGCACTTAACACGTCAGCATCGTCGCTAGGCGCATAGTGCGCTTAAGTTGCGCTCGTTGCGCGAGCCACTTGCGCGACCACGTTGCGCGGCCCGTTACGCGAGCCCAGTTACGCTGGCCCAGTTACGCAGTCCAGTACGCCCAGTATGCGCAGTGTGCACAGCGTACGCAGCGTACGCAGCGTACGTAGAGTGCGCAGTGTGCGCAGCGTACGCAGTGTGCGTAGTGTGCGTAGTGTGCGTATGGCTGGTTGCATATTAGAGCGGGAACGGTTGCAGCAGTTGCTGCCATTCATTTAAAAGGCGCGCCTAGGCGCGCGCCTAGGCTCCAGGCGTAGCGAGGCGCAGGTGTTGCGCCTAGACACAAGCTAGGCGCACCATCGTAATTAGGCGCACGCTTTAAGTGAATAGGCGCAGGCGCCAGGCGCAAGGCAAGGCGCGCCTCATGGTTCGATCAAGCCAGCAGGCACTGTTTGGTTTTTTTTCTTTCCCTAAACTTACAACTAAGGACCAGAGGAGTCCCCTAATTGTAGTATCTTTACACTTTCAGTAATTATATACAAATGAGTAGCTTTCTTGTTTATATGCATCGGCTAGCAAATATTGTGCAGCATCACCAAATATTGAGGGAACATTTTTCAAGATTTCCTGCAAGATAGAAAAGTTCTTGTTATAATTTCCGTATAGCAAAGAGAAGATTATAACATGTTTGAGATTTTTTTTGCCTTTACAATAAAATTCGGGATAGAAAATGCTTAAAGATAGAAAGACATTGGTATAATATTTATTTATTTTTTTGAGAAAAAAGTGCGCCTAGCTTTCAAAAGGCGCGCCTTGAGCCTTGCGCCTAGCACCTCAGGCTCCAGGAACCTTTGCGCCTTGGTGCGCCTTTCGCCTTTTAAAACTATGGTTGCTGCACATTCAGGAGTGGTTCAGCCACTACCCTGATGTTCAGGCAACTGCTTGGCAACCGCCCCGTGGGCTATATATGCAGGTTCTCTCCTCTCTCTCAGTGTTGGAGAAATCAGAATTCCAGAGAGAAAACTCTAAGTGTTCTTTAACACAACAGAGTAGTGAGCGTATTTTTTAACACAAACACTAGTACTTTTTAGTACGCGTGGGTTCTGTTACTTCAGAAACAGAGAGAGAAGAGTGGAGCCATTGCCAGAGGAGTTCGCCGTCTTCCGAGGAGTCAGAAGAGCAGGAGTGTTCCAAAGTTTTCCGTCAACCTTGCTGGTTCCTGGAAGCTGTTCGCAGAGGGCGAATAAAGCTTTGAGCAACGGTGATCATTCAGCCCAGCAATTCCATCTCTCGCCTGTCACCCTTCTGTTGCCTTTAGCAGTTCTGTCAGTATCTTCTTTTTAGAAGGCACTACTGCCAGTTTGCTACGATCACGAAAATGTCTTTAGATTATTCGTGAATTACGATATCTTTTTAGATCTCGTAATTTGCAGAATCCTTCTGGATCTCTGTTGCAAAACCTTCTTTAAGGAATTGCATTTGAAACATTGTCTTTACAACTGTTTCAGTTTCTGTATTTTCCATCGAAAAGCGTGCCCCGGCGTTCCTGGCAATAACAAGAAACAATATTGATCCAAGCATGGATCAACCAAATCGAAGGAAGATTTAGAGGGAAGAACATACCAATGATCGATCTCTCACTGAACACGAAGAATAATTCTCGTTTCCTTTGGAGAATGGCCGTTCGTTAAGTCATTGATCCGCCGAGAGAGGTCACCTACTGCTCGTCGCCACCGCTAGGGAGAAGAACACCGTGGAGGCGAAGGTCGCCGGAAGCACCATCGTCGTCGAAGAAATGAGTCGTGCAGTCGTCACTGCTTGCCGTGGAGAGATCACGCGTCGTTGGAGGAGGAAGACAATCACCGGGGTAGGGAAACCCACGCAGTCGTGCACCGCTCGGCAGAAGTGCCAGTCGCCAAAAAAATCACCTGTTGTACGCCGCCTGACGTCGGAGAAGCCGATCAGGAAATCGTCGCCGCTGCCCGCCGTGGAGGTTGGAGTCTAGCCATCGGCACCTCTGCTGCGGAGGGAAGACTTGCCATGGCTCTCTCTCCAAGAAATTAGGTTAGGGTTAGGGCACGGATTTGGGGAAGAAAAGTAAAGAGGGGAAGGAGCTACAGCTCTGTTAGAAATTTGATGAGTGAAATGAAATGGGTTTTCTCTTTCCTCCTGGGGTTATATATGCAGTGAAGGAATAAATGATTTATTTGCAATTAACCCTTTGAACTTTCCTTAATTAGAAAATATCCCCAAAAGTTGTTAGAAGTTGGTTATGGTTTGTTAGGCTTGGAGAACACTTCACAATTATTGCTAGAGTTTCAACAAGGATTTCTTTCATAGAACATAGTGATAAAACTAATAAGAAAATTAGTACTCAATTAATATTAAAGTAATTATTTTCCAAAAATTTTTAAAATACTAAGAAAATACTAAAATTCAATAAATCGGAAAAGCGGGATTACACTTCCATTTTTTCTATTTGCTGCTGCATTGTCTTCTTCTTCTGATTTTTTTCTTTTTTCTTTTACATTATCTTCTTCCTCTTCTTCTTCTTCTTCTTCCTGTTCTTCTTCTTCTATGAAAAAAGGGAAATAAAACAATATGAGATGGCCTATATCTTCACATGTTCTTTTGCACTTAATTATGAATTTTTATTTTTTAAAAAAGAAAAATTATGCACAAAATTAAGATATTTGTTATGAAAATGAGAGAGAAAAAGAATAAATATTGGTAGCCAGAAAACTGTACGTAGCTTTTCTCATTGATAACATAAATAGAGGGAATGTGATAGAGATTGTTGTGGGTATGGATAAGGGCATCCATATTTGGGTTTATCTAAATCATAACACTCCCTCTTGGATGCCAACTTTAATTATTGTGCCTCATTGAAAACTTTTCTAAGAAAAACCAATACTTTGGAAAAAAAATTCATAGGAAAGAAAAGAGTACAATAATATTCTTTAGGAATATGGTTCTTCAGGAATCCAAGTGGGTGTGGCTTACAATGTCTCATTAAAAACCTTTCGAAGAAAAATCCAGTGAAAAAAAATCTCGACGAAGAAAAAGAGTACAATGCGCAAACACATACTTCGAGATGTCTCCATCAGCATCTTCAAGATGCTCCCTCTCAAAATATTAAAATTATATTTTGCTTTTACATCAATAAAAATAAAAACAACCCCCATACATTTGAATATTACATCTTATCCCAATACTTTATCTGCATATACATTGATTACATTATTCTCATATCCTAACAAATATTTATAGACTTGTTGGCTATTCTTGGAAGCTTGCAACTCCCCCTGTTATGCACATTCTTTGTTTGCTTTAATGAATTTTTCACAGTAATTTGCTTTAATTTTCTCTAAAATACCTGCAACGTTATTTACAAAATATACCTTGCTTGTGGTATTCCCTTAATGAGTATTAGATAAATACCATTTATCTGCATATCTCATTAGATCAAAATATTCATCAAAAAAAAATTATGTGTCTTTTGTCATTCCAGTATATGCGTGTAGATGCATATCAGCTGATTCACATAAAATATTAAGTTGAGTGAATGACAATAAATAATTTGTATTTACATATGGTACTTCAGGACCAAAATATGTTCTTTTGGTAGTAACGGATCCTACTGACCTGACCATTTCAGGTATATTATTCATATTAAATCTCTACAGGAGATTTATCTCTACAGGAGATCAACATTATCTTATCTTATCTCTTCATGCGATTATAGTATATCTCTTGTAGAGATTCATATTTTTATGAGATTATATTAGATCTCTTCTGGAGATTTATCTATTCTAGAGCTTATCTCTTCAAGAGATTATATAAGATCTCTTTTGGAGATTTATTTTTATCTCTTCTAGAGATTACAATCTCATCTGGAGATTCTAATCTCTTCTGGAGATTTATTTTTATCTCTTCTGGAGATTCCAACCTCTTCCGGAGATTACAATATCTTCGGGAGATTACAATCTCTTCGGGATATTTCAAATCTCTTCAGGAGAGACTATCATATTTTTACTCTCTTCAAGAGATCTTCTATTCGGGAGGTACTTTCATGTAAATAGACGACCATTTTAAGGAATCCTTTCAGAGATTCCTTCATAAATATGACTGTACACTTATTATTAGATCTTTTTTAGACATATACTCAATGAGCTTATCACATTCTTTCGAATAGTTTTAGTTCATATATGGCTCATTTGTAAATCCTTCGGGGATAGCATGATAATTTTAAATTCTTCAAGGATATACCTAAAAATTTAAATCATTCAGGGATTTCATGTATATCTTATCGTCTAGGTTATATATGAACATTTCAAGATTCCTTGAGCTAACATTGCTCAATCTATTTGGATCTCTTATTTGTTACACACACCCATTCAAAACCTATCGGGTTTATTCTTTTTGGGTTTTGAACTATAGGACCGAACACTCTATGTTTTGCGAGAGATATCGCATCTTTCCATTCGGTTATTTGTGGTTTATTGTTATCCTTAAAAATTTTTATCACTATTTTTATTCTTATTTGATAATATCATTTATGACAAACTTCTTGATTCCAAATTTCTCTTAACTATGTATAAACATAGATTCCATGGGTACCGGTACCTCTTTCTCAGTCTCTTCTGGAATTTGAGGTATATCCTCTACCGGAGTGATATATTTAAGAAATTTGATCTTTGGTTCATGACATCTTCCGGACCGTTATGAACTTCTCTACATGAGATGCTTCTTTGGGAGCTACTTCTTCAAGAGCATTAGGGTGTGTTATATTATTCGACCTCTTCTTCTGGAGAGTTGAATATTTAGAATCTTTAGTATTATTCAGCATCTTCTTCTGGATAGCTGAATATTTAAAAATTTTAGTATTATTCAACCTCTTCTTCTGGAGAGCTAAATATTTAGAATCTTTACGTCCTACGTGTTCTTACTATAGAACCACTACCAAAATAAGTCATATTAGCGATGCTAGAGGACGTCGCTAAACAGCAAAAACACGTCGCTAGTTTCATTTAGCGACGTAAAGACCATGTTGCATAATACATGGTCGCGAACTAAGAATCCGTCGTTGTTTGTCGCTATGGCGACGTTTATTGGCGACACCTTATGTCGCTAGCATCTTATTGGTCTAGCGACGTTTGCCAACATAGCGTTGCTAATTAGCGACATAACAATTCATTGCTAATTATCGCTGGCAGTTATTCTCCTCCTCATTCTCCTTCTTCCCTTATTCTCCTTCTCATTCTCCTTCTCATTCTCCTCCTCATTCTCCTTCTTCTCTCATTCCCCTTCTCATTTTCCTTCTCATTCTCCTCCTCATTCTCCTTCTTCCCTCATTCTCCTTCTCATTCTTCTTCTCATTCTCCTGCTCATTCTCCTTCTTCCCTCATTCTCCTTCTTCCCCCATTCTCCTTCTCATTCTCCTTCTCATTCTCCTTCTACTACTGTTGCTCCTGCTAGTGCTATTGCTGCTACTATGGCTTATTCTCTTCATCTTCTTCTACTTCTTTCACTACTTCCTTCCCCCTCTATATATATATTTTTTTTATTTATATATATATATATATATATATATATATATATAAATACATACACACACACATGTCTATATGTAAATACATACACATATAAATATATATACATACACACACACTTGTAGGCCTCAAAAATGAAAGTCACGTAGAGTTGATCAGAACAAGGTCCAAAAGTCACGCTGAGTTGATCAGGACAATATTAAAAAAGTCAAGCTGGGTGACAGCTCATCATTTGTCAGAGAGTCATTATGACTGACAGCACGACAGTCGAAGAATGTCTCTTCGTATGCCACGTATGCACGGAACTCGAGAGATCACAGCCGACTATTGCGTGACTTTCAAAATCTTCTTCAGCAAGACTCAGCCTTCGTCAAGTTGGCGTACCAAAAGAGTTTCTTGTCATTTAATGCGACTGACAAAGCAATCACTGTCAGAGATCTTGTGTCAGTCGAGGCACGCCAAATCGAGACAGCTGGCAGTCTTATCTCAAGTCTGCGTGTATTGTGAGATCTTCATCTCAAGTTTGCGTGGATTCTGAAGCTTTCTTCCTCCAGTCTGCATGGATTTTGAAGCTTTTTGCCTCGAGTCTGCGTGGATCCTGAAGCTTCCTGCCCCAAGTTTGCGTAGATTTTGAAGCTTTCTACTCCGAGTCTGCGTGGATTTCGTCTTCAACAAAGTCTGCGTGGATTTCATCAAATTGGAGTACGTGGCAGCCATGCTACTGATCTCTCGCCTGCGTGTCCTGTGATACGTCGCTAAGGTGTATCAGAACGTTACTAACCTGAAAAACAAACGTCACAGAACGTCGCTAGACGTCGCTACAGTAATGATGTGGCAAATTCGACATATCAGCACAAATTGTCAGCTAACGTCGCTAATGTCATCGCTATGTACGTTCTAAACGTCGCTAGCAAGTGTCAGAGACGTTGCTAAAAATCTGACGTGGTAAACCCAAATTTTTAGAGTTAACATCACTAAACGTTGCCGATTGTCAGCGTAAAGATGGAACTTTTGCTGAGTTTTTACGCACAAGAAACCAAGTCTATAAATAGACTGATTTTTCTTATATAGACAGACGGAGAGAAAGGAGGGAATACATAGAGAACAGAGCCCAAAGACTTTAATTTTCTGGAGCATTCTTCTTCAACTTTTCTTCCAGAACAGAGTGAAGCAAAGCAGGAAAGCATTCGGACTCGCCATCAGTGCCCAAGTGCGTCGATACCTTTCTGGTGACTTAGTTCTTCCAACTGTTCATCTTCTAGCAGTGATCTTCATCATCATCGTATGGTCCAAGGAACAAAGTGATCATTTACATATCAGACTTCTATAGCAATACTTCCCAGAATCAAATTTGTACTTCTTATACTTTTTTTTGTTTTATTTTCAAAATCCAACTTCCAGACATTTTGTTAAGTGAAACAAAAATGGCGACTCTGCTGGGGAAGACCTTCTCCTCTGACGAGGAGGCAATTACTCAATACGATGATATGTCGATTGGATCGACAAAGAAGACTCTGGTTGTACACTTCGACCAGACTGCTTATGAAGAAATGCTCCGAACTGGGGGTGGTTCTCGCCGCTCCAATGTTCAAAAATCTCGCAAAGCACGAAAAGTTTGGATTCCTAAATCCAAAATAGCTTCTGATCTCTCTGCTGCTTCTGAGGGCAAGGAAATTCTTTCCACTCCTGTCGTAGGGGCTCCCGTTCGTAACGAGGCAGTCCTTACTTCAGCGTTGCACTCTAAGTGTGGCAAGTTATCTCCCGTCTGTCACGGTGAAGATAATCAGGTTTTACGTCCAGTGGGTAAAAACCAAATTTTACGCTCAGTGCATGTAAGCCCCCTGAATTTCAGGGGTTTATTTTTATTTTTATGAATGAATTATTTTCGATAAATGTTTTATTATTTAATTGTTTAGATCATTAATGTACCTTTCAGTAACTTTGACTTCTGGAGCGTCAGGGATACCAATCTCTATAAACTCTCTTCACGAGTTTTAAAGTAGACAAGATTATCTTCGTTTTGATATATCGTGTCCCACTTGAACTCGTTCTATTGTGCCCTTTTTGTATCGTGCAACTTCGGGTCAACTTAGACCAATTAATCGTTGAATAATTATTCCCACTTTTATTTTTGATCTTCGTTTGCACGTCACCGTGACTTTTAATTTAGGAACACGAGACCAGTCGTTTTCCCAGAACCAACTTATCATGAATGATCTACTCGAGACGCTCTCCACCCATGACCTTCGTGTCCCACTCAGACACTCCATTTTGTGCTTCATTTTCTTCGCACAACTTTCGGGTCAATTTAGGCCGATTTATTTTCTACCGTGAAACCTGATTTATTTTCCAATTTAATTTCGGGACCTGACATCGATCCAACCTAGTCGATCCAAAGTATGGGCGTGGCCCATATGAAGCCTACTATCCATATGATGCTTGTGTCCCATTTATTGTAGTCCCCGTATATTATTTATTTACCCATGATTATAAATACCCATTTTTAATTTAATTATTGCATCCGGTCCGATTTTGACCCGACCTGGCTCGACCGAACCCGAACCCAAGCTCCACGTTGTCCTCTCACGACTGTCCAAGTATCCCACATAATTTCCCTATTTTTCCTATTTTAAATATCTATTTATTCTCTCTCTATTCTACAAATATCTCATTTAATATCTCTTATATATATATATATATACCTCTCTTTTACTCTCTCTCTCCAAACACACTCACACCACACTACCTCACCCCCATCACAGCCACCCCCAGGTGGCCGAACATCCCCCCCTCTCTCTATACTTTTCTCTCTCTACCTCTCTTTATATATATACCTACATATATATATATATATATATATATATATATATATATATATATATATATATATATATATATATATATATATATATATATATATATATATTATATATATATATAAACACTCTTTCTCTCTCTCCCTTTACACCTACACCTACATCCCCTCACTCCTCTCACATCACACAACCCCCCCTTTTTGGACCGACCTACTTTCCCTCTCCCTCTCTCAAATTAATATCTCACTCTCTCTCTCATTCTCTCTCAAATATCTCTCCCTCACTCTTTCTAATATATTACACACACAAACAAAATTATATAACACTCTTCCTCCCTCTCTCCTTACACTACACCAACACCACCACCACAGCCGACCCCCTCTTCCTCCCCTGGCCGAACACCTCCTCCTCCTCCATTCTCCTACACTCCACAACACCACCACCATCACCATCCTTCTCCCTATCACCTCATTCTCATCCTCTTCATCATCTACACCATCTTCACCACCACCACTCGAACCACCACCACCACTCGAACCACCACCCACACACGACCACTGCCACCGTGCCCTCGCCGTGCTCCGGCCTAGCCCGCCGCCAGGCCAGGCCGTACGACCACACAGCAGCAGCGGCCATGAACGCGCGCGCGCACGTGCGGAAGCGCGCGATGGCCGTGCGCCACTTCGTGGCCGGCCCGCACCACCGCGGGGCCCCCGCAAGCTCCCCACGCCTCCGAAGAACCCGGGCGACCACCCCGGGTGTGTCCCCGACCTCTCCGACGTGTGAAACACATGATTCGTGCGTTTTGAACGAGATCCCGTCGGCGCGCGCGAGTTTTGAACTCGAAAATTATGCTCCGTCGCAGCAAGTTCGTACGTATTTTCTGGGAGATCTGACCGTTGGATCGGCAAACTCTTTGCTCCGTCTCAATCTCGGTATATCCATCTTCACTCTTGTCAATTTTCGTCCGTTAATTTCGTCGTTTGATACCTCAAAACTGGCCACCAAGTTGACGTTTTAAATTGAACTATTTTTGGACAGTTTCGTGGAGCCGACTTCGTCAGCTCGTAACTTCGTCGTCGCAGCTCCGGTTGACGTGCTTCCAGTTCTTGTGCGCAGCTGGTATAACCATATTCCTGTCTCCTTTGGATTTCGTTTCATTTTAAGCACGTTCGGTTGGTCGAATTCGACGCCAAAGTTGGCCGTCCGAATTCTTTAATTTGTACTTGTTAAATTCTATTGTTGAACTCGGGACTCCGGATTCAATTTTTGACACCACCAGTAGACTCGTGGCATCGTTCTGGCATGTTTTCATATAAAGTTTGCTTGATTTGGAGAACGTGAGCCCTGGCACGTATTTCGGTGCAAAACGGATCCTACTTTTCGAGTCAATGGATCACTTTGAGATCGGCTCATCGGAATCCAATTCCGGATATACCGTTGAGTTCGTATCGTCATTCTGGACTCGTTGACATATAATTTGCTAAGTTTTGAAGACATTTGCTCCGGCACGCATTTCCGTGCAAACCGGATACCAAGTGTCGCGTCAACGTATCATTTTGAGATCGGCACATCGGAATTTCATTTCGGACATACCGTTGGGTTCGTAACATCATTCTCGATTCGTGGACATAGAATTTGCTAGGTTTTGAGACTTCTATTCCGATACGTTTTTCGGTGCAAAGTGTATCCAACGGCGGACATTATTTTGACCCAAAATTACGGTTTTGCCCCTGTGTCTAAATTGGACTTATGAGTAGGCTATCCTAGCTAATTTGACCGTTCTGGACACGTTGGTGATATTTATTTTATTATCCGACAACATCTGTAGATTTTGATTATGTATCATCCTTAATTTATAATTAATTATTTTTCTAGATATTGTTACTTTCTGGTTTTGAATTTATATATATATTTTAATTGCTGTAAAAATCTTAGAAAAATTGTATTTAAATACTATGTTAACTTAGCTAATTTATTATAATTTTTTAGTATTTAATAGAGTTATTTGTATTTACCCCCCCACTTGCTAATCCTATTTCTACTTCCCCCCCCCCCCCAATTTTATTTTAATTAGTGTTACCCCCCCAATCTTTGGGTAAATTGCAAATAAACTCTCCTTAGATTTGTGTTTTTGCATTTGAAGATCCATTGTTTAAAAAAAATTCAGATTTTAATTTTTGCTTAGTTTGCACCCATGTCATTAACAGACATTAAAATACGTCTAAAAATACGATTTTACCCCTCCTCCCTCTCTCTTCGATGGTGGGGACATGTCAAGCGGGGTCGACTAGAGAAGTTGGGAGGGTGGCCGACCAGCGGAGGGAGGAGGGGACATGTCGAGCTAGGGTTGAGCATTCGGTTGATTCGGTTCAAAACGAACCAAAAATCGAATAAGCAAAATCAAAACTGATCCGAATTGGCCAATGACCAAATCAAACCGAACCAAATTAAATTGGTTCGATTTTTGTTTATTCGATTTATTTGCACTTTTTTGTTAATATATATAGTACTTAAATATACCTAAATTTATTTAGTATATATCTGTAATATATATATATATATATATATATATATATATATATATATATATATATATATATATATATATATATATATATATATATATATATATATAAGCTAAAGCAAAATCAAAACCGATCCGAATTGGCCCATAACCAAATCAAACCGAACCAAATTAAATTGGTGCGGTTTTTGTTTATTCGGTTTATATACATATATATATATATATATATATATATATATATATATATATAAACTAAATTTTCTTATTCGGTTTTGGACCGAAACCGAAACCGAAAATCGAAACTGAAACCGAATAAGAAAATTTAGTATTTTCAAAACCGAAATCGAATCGAATCTTTTTTAACCGAACCGAATCTCTTATTCGGTTCTGTTCGGTTTTTTCTTATTCGGCCCCCCTCGACCGCCCCTCCTCCCTCTGCTAGCCGGCCCCTACGACCCGTCCCCCACCTCCCTCCGCTAGCCAGCCCTCCCAACCCCCTCCTCCCTCCGCTGGCCGACCCCCCTCCGCTGGTCGGCCATGCTCGACCTAAGGGTGAGCATTATTCAGTTTGGACCGAAAATCGAACCGAACCATGCTCGACCTAAGTACTATATATATTAAACAAAAAGTGCAAATAAATCGTAAATCGAACCGATTTAATTCGGTTCCGTTTGATTCGGTTATGGGCCAATTCGGTTCGGTTTTGGTTTTGCTTATTCGATTTTCGGTTCAATTCGGTTTCCGGTTCGGTTTGAACCGAATTAACCACCCCTAGCTCGACCCGTCCCCTCCTCCCTCCGCTGACCGGCCACCCTTCCCTCTCCTCTGGTCGGCCCCGCTTGACAAACTCCCACCACCAGAGAGAGAGGGGGGGAGAGTGGGGGGAGGGATAAAATCGTATTTTTAGACGTATTTTAACGTCTGTTAATGGCATGGGTGCAAACTGTGCAAAAATTAAAATGTGGAATCTTTTTTTTTAAACAAGGGGTCTTCAAATGCAAAAACGTAAATTTTAGGATGGTTTATTTGTACTTTACCCAAAGATTGGGGGGTAACACTAATTAAAATAAAATTGGGGGGGAAGTAGAAATAGGATTAGCAATTGGGGGGGGGGGGGTAAATACAAATAACTCTATTTAATAAGTACTTTTGGTATTTTATAAAAATAGGAAAATAGAACTCATTTTCAGGATACATGTGTTTGTTGATTTTTAATAAATATTTATGAGGGTTTATAAATTCCAAAAAAATTAGTATAAATTTCTATAATTAACAAGGATCATTTTGGTACTTTATTTTATATATATTTAAGCTTTTTGTCTATCTCAAAAATTGTTGGAACTTAGTGTACAGTTTGATTTATTTATTGAGTAATTACGACTTTCTCTATTTTGTGTTGATTTGAGTTATTGTAGAATTGGACCTCACCCTACACTAGTGTAAAGACCCTAGAAAGTTAGTTGTGTATAGTGGCACTCCACATTAGACTTTTATGCTAGGTCTCCACTTGGCTAGTATCTAGTTAGGAGTCGTGTCTCACCACTAGTGTAATATTGAACATAGCCTAGAACTAAGTTTGTATATCATTATTGACAGGACACCGGACATCTATATCTTCGTACTAGTATTCTTGCTTTGCTCGAGACAAGTACATCTACAGACTCATTTACTGACTTTTAATACTAGAACATGTATTACTGATCATTGAGGTATTAACCCTGTTAAAATACTGATCATTGAGGTAGCCCTGTTAAAATACTGATCATTGAGGTAGCAAGTTATATCTTCACATGTTGTATTACTTTCAGTACCTGCCATGCTTAGGACAGTTCATATATCTTCACATGCTTCTTACTGGTTCTCAGTACATGTTTCACTATACTTTATACTGCTCTGAGTATTCACATGTTTTGTACTGCTCCCAGTACCTGCCATGCTTATACTGCTTCCAGTATCTCCCACATGTTTTTACTGTTCTCGTACCTCTCACATGTTAGAATATGGGTTATGAGGAAACTGATAGTTGAGTACGTGATTATGACCCCACGCTACGACCTTGAGCCGTATAGGGCCGACATTATGCATGTAGACCTTGCCAGAGGCCAATATCCCGAGGCACTTATACGTGTGTACATTTAGGCATGTACGGAAGTACATATGGTTCTTATCGGTGCCACAGCACCATCACCTACTGACCGATCACGTACCTGCTCCAGTTTTAAACATTAGATATACATGTGTCACCTTGACAAATATATTTTACCATGATTCCAGTCATACCATGATTACAGATATGCCATGTTCCCTATGCTACTATGATACTGTGATCCCAGTTGTACCATGAGGCCATGTTTTCAGTATTTTCTGTTTTATAGACTTATCACACCGTATTTTTTGTTGTACATCTCTTTCATTATATGTTCAGTACTTTAGTTGTAGAGGTTGTACTTGCTCCCGTCCTGACAGGATAACGTTGTAGGTATACTTTTCGAGAAGAAAATGCTATGTGTTACATATTATGGTACTGCATTCAGGACCTGGCCTTAGCCCCAGAAGAGGCCCCAGCGGGGAACCTTGCTTAGTTATTTTCATGTGTTTTGAGACTTAGACTTTGGTCTGTACTTATATTTGGATACTGGACTTTGTCTCCAGTTAGATACTTTGGATGTGTATTATTAAGTCTGTACTTGTTTACCTTCGCTTATAGATGCTGTATTGTGATGAACTTTAAATATAATTTTAGAACTGTTAGCTGCTTAGATCATTTATTGTCTATTCTTAGAACAGCTTACTACGCTTTAACCAAGCGTAGGCTGGACATGGCTCGGCCCGGCCCAACAATTTGGGTAACGGGTCGTGACATGTTTTTAGTGGCATCCCATGCAGGTCTCGACTTAAGTTGTTTGGTTACGTTATTGTACCAAGCATGCCTGCAATTAGGATCTAGGACAACTTGATAACACTAGAAATAACATTTAGAACACCTAGAAGATTTCTAGGATTGCAACATAGGAGAACTCATCACAACATAGGACCGTTTACTATATTTAGTATCTTACTTAAAATTCTGTGGGTTACAATTTTGACCAAGATAGTACCCTTGGGATGACCCCTGAGGATCTCACTCTAATCTTGCATAGAAATCTGTTTTCGCTTATTTCCATTTGCTCTTCCTTAATTCGTTGTTGAATTTAATTTCTGATTTTCGTTGTTGACTTTGATCTTGCATCGTGATAAACTTTGTGGATTGAATTATGATATATCCTGATAAGGTAAACGTCTGCGTTAGTTATGGAGTTTAGAATTTATCGCAGCCATATTAGCTGGTATGACAAAAACGTAGAGCCTGATTTTGGATATACTATCCTATTCATAGAATTTAGATTTTTTTGCAGCCATACTGGTTGGCGTGGCGAGAATTCTAGATAATATGATTATAGGGTGTATACCTTAGTCTTGACTCTATCGTTTATTGCATCTAAGCTTACTGGTGGGGCGAAAATTCTGGCAACATGATTTCAGGAAGACGTATATGGTTATCAGATCATATCTCAGCTTGGTTCACTTTGTTATGATCGATTGAGCAAGAACAAATTCTTATCATCATTCTTCCCAGTCTTGATTAACTCTGTTCTATCTACATCTACAACTAGGATTACAGGTTCTCTAGGACTCTCCAATAGGATTGCTTTCGCGTTATCTTTTGGACATAATTATTTTTGTGTTCCATCTTTCCTATGACTTGACTAAACTCTTTTTCGTTAACCTCTTGGATAATTCTTCTCGTTATGTATTTCGTTGTTTTCGTACCATTCATGGAGATTCTTCGATAAACTTTTCTGTCTTGCTTGACCCTTTAACTTGTTTGGACACTGTTATGGATTGCTTGATCCAGTCTTAGGTCTTGTTACCTTTTACTTGATAGACGACCGAAATAGCCAAACCTTGTTAACTGATTCCGTAGTATAACTATAAATGTATTGTGTGATTGTGATAAATACTTTTCCTAGGGATTGGTTAGATTAAGCTTATAGGACAAGTATAAGTGACTGACTGTAGTAGACTTGGAAACCATTAAGAACGATTGCATTGATAGTATGACTTGATGATAGGGTATCTAAGATGGAGAAATGAGATAATATATTGTTATGACTATGGATTGAGGATTAGAATCTTGTGCTTAGCAGTTTGAGGATTTAGCATTTGTAGAATTTTGGTTGGTTATCTATAGCTAATTACATGTGACTAAAGGGTAGATCGATATGTGGATTGATATAGAATAAGTTAGAATGAGATGTAATATTGCATACGAGATCGAAAAGATACTAGTTAAAAAAGACAAGGAACAAGACAAAGACATATGTACATTGGTAATTAATAAATCGGGAGTTTTGAAATCGAGGATTTGTATTCAGAGGACTTGTTGAGTAAAAAAAAAAAAAGAAGAAGAAGAAGAAGAAGAAGAAGGCTCTACGCCAAGGATAATAATCGAACGTATGATTTCAAGGAGAAACTGTAGGAAAGGATTGACGACAAATGATGCTAAGGAACTGTGGATTGATAGAATATGGATACTTAGGATACGATAAGGAAATCCAGTATTTACAATTGAGGTTGGAAATATGATTGATGATTAAGCATTTTTGGCTTATAAACATACCCAAAGAATGACCTATAGTTTAGGGTATACATAAAGGTTTCATGTTAGTATGAAAGATTTTAAAGGATATATGACGTAGTTTATGATAGAAGGACTTTGTTGAACCTGAACCAAAAAGATTGTAAGGAGAAACAGAAGAGATGATTACAAGGATAGCAGATTGAATATCGTAGCCAGAGCAGCTACATGTTATAGTTTGACCGGTTGGATGATTTTTTAATTTCGAGGACGAAATTTTTGTAAGGTGGGTAGGATGTAAGCCCCCTGAATTTCAGGGGTTTATTTTTATTTTTATGAATGAATTATTTTCGATAAATGTTTTATTATTTAATTGTTTAGATCATTAATGTACCTTTCCGTAACTTTGACTTCTGGAGCGTCAGGGATACCAATCTCTGTAAACTCTCTTCACGAGTTTTGAAGTAGACAAGATTATCTTCGTTTTGATATATCGTGTCCCACTTGAACTCGTTCCCTTGTGCTCTTTTTGAATCGCGCAACTTCGGGTCAACTTAGACCAATTAATCGTTGAATAATTATTCCCACTTTTATTTTTGATCTTCGTTTGCACGTCACCGTGACTTTTAATTTAGGAACACGAGACCAGTCGTTTTCCCAGAACCAACTTATCATGAATGATCTACTCGAGACGCTCTCCATTCATGACCTTCGTGTCCCACTCAGACACTCCATTTTGTGCTTCATTTTCTTCGTACAACTTTCGGGTCAATTTAGGCCGATTTATTTTCTACCGTGAAACCTGATTTATTTTCCAATTTAATTTTGGGACCTGACATCGATCCAACCTAGTCGACCCAAAGTATGGGCATGGTCCATATGAAGCCTACTATCCACATGACGCTTGTGTCCCATTTATTGGAGTCCCCGTATATTATTTATTTACCCATGATTATATATACCCATTTTTAATTTAATTATTGCACCCGGTCCGATTTTGACCCGACCTGGCTCGACCGAACCTGAACCCAAGCTCCACGTTGTCCTCTCATGACTGTCCAAGTATCCCACATAATTTCCCTATTTTTCCTATTTTAAATATCTATTTATTCTCTCTCTATTCTACAAATATCTCATTTAATATCTCTTATATATATATATATATACCTCTCTCTTACTCTCTCTCTCCAAACACACTCACACCACACTACCTCACCCCCATCACAGCCACCCCCAGGTGGCCGAACATCCCCCCTCTCTCTATACTTTTCTCTCTCTACCTCTCTTTATATATATATATATATATATATATATTATATATAAACACTCTTTCTCTCTCTCCCTTTACACCTACACCTACACCTACATCCCCTCACTCCCCTCACAGCACACAACCCCCCCTTTTTGGACCGAACTACTTTCCCTCTCTCTCTCTCAAATTAATATCTCACTCTCTCTCTCATTCTCTCTTAAATATCTCTCCCTCACTCTTTCTAATATATTACACACACAAACAAAATTATATAACACTCTTCCTCCCTCTCTCCTTACACAACACCAACACCACCACCACAGCCGACCCCCTCTTCCTCCCCTGGTCGAACACCTCCTCCTCCTCCATTCTCCTACTCTCCACAACACCACCACCATCACCATCCTTATCCCTATCTCCTCCTTCTCATCCTCTTCATCATCTATACCATCTTCACCACCACCACTCGAACCACCACCCCCGCACGACCACCGCCACCGCACCCTCGTCGTGCTCCGGCCTAGCCCGCCCCTAGGCCAGGCCGTGCGGCCATACAGCAGCAGTAGCAACTGTGGCAGCAGCCGCCATGCACGCGCGCACGCACGTACGGAAGCGCGCGATGGCCGTGCGCCACTTCGTGGCCGCCCCGTACCACCGCGGGGCCCCCGCAAGCTCCCCATGCCTCCGACGAACCCGGGCGACCACCCCGGGTGTGTCCCCGGCCTCCCCGACGTGTGAAACACACGATTCGTGCGTTTTGAACGAGATCCCGTCCGCGCGCGCGAGTTTTGAACTCGAAAATGGCGCTCCGTCGCAGCAAGTTCGTGCGTGTTTTTCGGAAGATTCGAGAGTTGGATCGGCAAACTTTTTGCTCCGTCTCAATGTCGGTATATCCATCTTCACTCCTGTAAATTTTTGTCCGTTAATTTTATCGTTTGATACCTCAAAACTGGCCACCAAGTTGACGTTTTAAATTGAACTATTTTTGGACAGTTTCGTGGAGCCGACTTCGTCAGCTCGTAACTTCGCCGTCGCAGCTCCGGTTGACGCGCTTCCAGTTCCTGGGCACAGCTGGTATAACCATCTTCCTGTCTCCTTTAGATTTTGTTTCATTTTAAGCACGTTCGGTTGGTCGAATTCGACGCCAAAGTTAGCCGTCCGAATTCTTTAATTTGCACTTGTTAAATTCCATTGTTGAACCCGGGACTCCGAATTCAATTTCTGACACCACCAGTAGACTCGTGGCATCGTTCTGGCATGTTTTCATATAAAATTTGCTTGATTTGGAGAATGTGGGCCCTGGCACGCATTTCGGTGCAAAATGGGTTCCACTTTTCGAGTCAACGGGTCACTTTGAGATCGGCTCATCGGAATCCAATTCCGGATATACCGTTGAGTTCGTATCGTCATTCTGGACTCGTTGACATTTAATTTGCTAAGTTTTGAAGACGTTTGCTTCGGCACGTATTTCCGTGCAAACCGGATACCAAGTGTCGCGTCAACGTATCATTTTGAGATCGGCACATCGAAATTTCATTTCGGACATACCGTTGGGTTCGTATCATCATTCTGGATTCGTGGACATATAATTTTCTAGGTTTTGAAGACTTCTATTCCGACACGTTTTCGGTGCAAAGTGTGTCCAACGGCGGACATCATTTTGACCCGAAATTATGGTTTTGCCCCTGTGTCTAAATTGGACTTATGGGTAGGCTATCCTAGCTAATTTGACCGTTCTGGACACGTTGGTGATATTTATTTTATCATCCGACAACATCTGTAGATTTTAATTATGTATCATCCTTAATTTATAATTAATTATTTTTCTAGATATTGTTACTTTCTGGTTTTGAATTTATATATATTTTAATTGCTGTAAAAATCTTGGAAAAATTGTATTTAAATACTATGTTAACTTAGCTAATTTATTATAATTTTTCTAGTATTTAATAAGTACTTTTGGTATTTTATAAAAATAGGAAAACAAAACTCATTTTCAGGATACATGTGTTTGTTGATTTTTAATAAATATTTATGAGGGTTTATAAATCCCAAAAAAATTAGTATAAATTTCTATAATTAACAAGGATAATTTTGGTACTTTATTTTATATATATTTAAGCTTTTTGTCTATCTCAAAAATTGTTGAAACTTAGTGTACAGTTTGATTTACTTATTGAGTAATTACGACTTTCACTATTTTGTGTTGATTTGAGTTATTGTAGAATTGGACCTCACCCTACACTAGTGTAAAGACCCTAGGAAGTTAGTTGTGTATAGTGGCACTCCACATTAGACTTTTATGCTAGGTCCCCACTTGGCTAGTATCCAGTTAGGAGTCGTGTCTCACCACTAGTGTAATATTGAACATAGCCTAGAACTGAGTTTGTATATCATTATTGACAGGACACCGGACATCTATATCTTCGTACTAGTATTCTTGCTTTGCTCGCGGCAAGTACATCTACAGTCTTTTAATGCTAGAACATGTATTAACCCTGTTAAAATACTGATCATTGAGTTTGCAAGTTATATCTTCACATGTTGTATTACTTTCAGTACCTGCCATGCTTAGGACAGTTCATATATCTTCACATGCTTCTTACTGGTTCTCAGTACATGTTTTACTATACTTTATACTGCTCTGAGTATTCACATGTTTTGTACTGCTCCCAGTACTTGCCATGCTTATACTGCTCCCAGTATCTCCCACATGTTTTTACTGTTCTCGTACCTCTCACATGTTAGAATATGGGTTATGGGGAAACTGATAGTTGAGTACGTGATCATGACCCCACGCTACGACCTTGAGCCGTGTAGGGCCGACATTATGCATGTAGACCTTGCCAGAGGCCAATATCCCGAGGCACTTGTACGTGTGTACATTTAGGCATATACGGAAGTACATATGGTTCTTATCGGTGCCACAGCACCATCACCTACTGACCGATCACGTACCTGCTCCAGTTTTAAATATTAGATATACATGTGTCACCTTGACAAATGTATTTTACCATGATTCCAGTCATACCATGATTACAGATATGCCATGTTCCCTATGCTACTATGATACTGTGATCCCAGTTGTACCATGAGGCTATGTTTCCAGTATTTTCTGTTTTATAGACTTATCACACCGTATTTCTTGTTGTACATCTCTTTCATTATATGTTCAGTACTTTAGTTGTAGAGGTTGTACTTGTTCCCGTCCTGACAGGATAACGTTGTAGGTATACTTTTTGAGAAGGAAATGCTATATGTTACATATTATGGTACTGCATTCAGGACCTGGCCTTAGCCCCAGAAGAGGCCCCAGCAGGGAACCTTGCTTAGTTATTTTCATGTGTTTTGAGACTTAGACTTTGGTCTGTACTTATATTTGGATACTGGACTTTGTCTCCAGTTAGATACTTTGGATGTGTATTATTAAGTCTGTACTTGTTTACCTTCGCTTATAGATGCTGTGTTGTGATGAACTTTAAATATAATTTTAGAACTGTTAGCTGCTTAGATCCTTTATTGTCTATTCTTAGAACAGCTTACTATGCTTTAACCAAGCGTAGGTTGGACATGGCTCGGCCCGACCCAATAATTTGGGTAACGGGTCGTGACAGTGCATAAGAGCGAGTCTCCCATTTGTAATGAGGCAGACTCTAAGGCTTGTGCTTCGAAGTGTAAAAATAAGTCTCCCGTCTGTGACGTGGTAGACACACAAAAATTACGCTCTTCGCGTAATGGAAAATCTCCCGTCTGTGACGATGTAGATAATCAATTTTTACGCTCTACATATAAAGGTAAGTCTCCTGTCTGTGACAATGTAGATAAAATTCGCAACGATATTTTTACATCTAATGTGAATGTACCTAAATGCATACAGCGTAAAAATGTTGTTGGTAAAGCTTCAGTTCTACACCAACAGCCTTCTTATACTACTCTACGCAAAGTACCAAACCTACAAATCACACGCAATGAAAATGGAGTTCTTCGTGCTCAAAAATCTCAAGATTTGCGTACACAACTCCAAACGCGTAAAAATGTACAGTTTGGTTCTGCTAATGCAGCCAGTAATCTTCTTTATACACAAGGGATTAAACGTTTTGCTACCCCAAATGTAATAAAGAAGACTACTCCTTCTACTTCTTCTGATTTACGTGAATTGCTAATACAAAAGCATAAAAATAGACAATCTCCCGTGACGCTCCCCCAAGAAAATCATCACTGTGAGTGTCACCAGATTGTGATCAAATTTTGTTGCTCGGCTTCCAGACGGTCAGTTTTTGATCGATTAAATTTTAATGCACCCCAACAACCAGCCGATGAGTTGTCATATGCGTCAGTCAACATGGTATCTCACACCAATAGAGGACGACGACCTAGACGGAACACGTCCCAAACCCCAGGTCAACAACAATTCAACAGACTTCTTGATTCTTTTGAAGGAGTATTTCAGAATACTCGATCAAGAAGACAAAGACAATTGTAGACTTCTGATTCTGAAGCTGGGGGTACTCAATCTCTTGTGTCCGAAACTGATAGTGTTGATTCATACTTCTATACTAATCCTTCTGTATCTTCAAGAGAGGTTGAATCCTACGCTATTGGAGATGAACCAGAGACGTCATCAGTTAATACAGAACAACGTCTCACTGCTGTTGAGCAATCATTGAAAGACATGCTTAACATGATGCAAAGCATGCACCAGATAATAACAGCTCAGCAAACTGCTCAACCAACAATTGTAACACCGGTTCAGGCAGCATCACCAACTCAAGATAGCCAAGGGGCTGATATACCTTTGAATATCCAAGAGCCTGCTGTTAATCAAAATTCTGCATCTCCAGATTCAATCATTCCAGAAGATGTACCATCTCCGGTCGGGATTACGGTACAACCAACAACTTTTCAATCAAATGTGCTTCCACAAACCAGTGAAACCATTCAAGCAGTGCGTGAGCTCAAAGCACAGTTTGAAGTTTTGAAGCAAAAGGATCAACTCCAGAGGTTAGGGATTAAGCAACCTTATCCTCCTCATTGGAATGATGTACCTTTTCCACCGAAATTCAAGCCACAGTCTACGATATTGTTTGATAGAAAGGCTGCTCCTAGTCAGTATATCAATTACTTTGATATTATGACTGTACATTTGCAGAAAAATGATGCTCTTCTCACCAGAGTATTCATTGGATGCTTGACGGGTTCAGCTTACGACTGGTATCGTAGTTTACCCGACAATTGCATTTCGTCTTTTGACGAATTTAAGGTAATGTTTCTCTCCCGTTTCTATGAAGGAGGTATGGACATGAACATGTCTTCCTTAATAGAAATCAAGCAAAAGAAGAAAGAAGATACTCGGACGTTCATTGAACGTTTTCGACAGGCAACTTTAAAGATGCCCCCTGGTATGCCAGATTCAGCACCGATTGATACATGTAAGATGAATCTGCGACCATCTATCGCTGTCTTCACGGGTTCCCAATTCACAGATTGGGCTTCGTTTATCATAGCAGCAGTTTCCGCCGAGACCAATGGTAGGTTGGCTCGTGAACATGGGATGATTTTCGCCTCTGAGGATAATGGAAAGAAAAGTAATCCTGGTAATAATTCCGGCAATCGTAATATGAAAGGAAAAGACACTCTTATGGTCAATCTTTCCAAGAATAAAACGATGCCGAATAATCAGGAATCTTCCAGGTCAAAAGAAGAATACTCTTTTGACGAAAGTAATATCCCAGGGATATTCCAATGTCTGGTGAAGAGTGGCAAATTTCAGATTCCAGAGCCAAAGAGGCCCAATGAGGTGAATCTGACTGATAATCCCAAATATTGTATCTATCATAGATACACTAATCGTCCTACCAGTGCTTGCTATGTTTTGAAGAAGAAAATCCAAGAGCTGATAAATGGTGGCGCCATTACTTTAACCAATGATGACCATACGGTTACAACCAATATGGTTTCTCTACAATTTGGAGATTTTCCTCCACAACAAGTACCAGATGGAATTATCCCAATTTCGAAGGCGACGATGAAGATTTTGAATATCCCGCCTGCCAGGAAGGAAAATGAAGGATTGTTGCCTCTTACATTAAAGAATGGTGAGATTATGTGGGTACATCCTGACTTAATACCTGAAATAGAAGATGAAGGTAAAACTTCAAAATCCAAGAAAGGTAAGAAAGTCAAAACCTGCAACATGATTTCTCATGTTATTCCAGAGCCTGATGATTTGGATCATCTATGGGACGACATTCCTTTGGAAGATAGACTGAGAGGATTGAACATATGTCCTCCGAGTCTGGCTCCTCCTTCCAAGCTCAAGCTTACTCATCAGTAGTGGCTAGCCATGAATAGTGTTCCCTTATACAGGGCACAACAAGTCTTCGCTGCTTATGAAAAGGCTTCTACAGGGATTTTTCCTCGTATCCCGAATCCTCTTCCTCCCGTAGCTGCAGAGACGGTTATTCCTTATTCTCCTGTAGTTACAGGGATTTTTTCTTCTTTCTCTACAAAAGGCAGAAGGTTTGAATTATGATAAAGGGATACGACTTCCTTTACAAATTCAAAATCAAAAATCCACTGTTGGATTGGGTTCTGAGGTTCCTCATAACAATCCTCACAAGAAGAAGGCTAAGGAAAGGAAGATTAAATTCTGCAATATGGTACTTCCTTCTTCTGAATCTGAAGAAGAAACTTTTGCTGGTACAAGATCTGGAAAAGAGTACCACAAAGATTATGAGGGATCCTCTAAGGAAGCTGAGAATGTTGAAACACCATCAACTCAACCGTCTCTTGCTCCTGCTGTGGTTGAAAAGGGAAAACAGAAAGCGGTACGCTTCGATGTCCCGTTAAAGTCTACTTCCAGTCAGAGGGTGGTGATGAAACCCGATAAATTTGATATTTTAGCCCAGTTAGCTAATACTCTGGCTAGATTATCTATTTTCGAGTTGCTTCGCCTTCCTAGAGAAAGTCGCGAAACTTTGATTGAAGCTTTGCTACAAGCTGACTCCTGCTTAGCTCAACTCAAGACTCCTGACAATATACCAGTATCATGCCTGCAATGTCATAGTATGATGGAAGCAATTCCCAACATTACCTTCACACAAGAGGATATGCTGTTGAAGCATAACAAGCATGATAGGCCTCTGTGTTACACTGGGTATATCGAATCCATTGAAGTTGACAGAATTTACATTGATCCTGGATCTTCCATTAGCATAATTCTTCAAAGTATGCTAAGACCATTGAGGATTCCTACTAGTGATCTGACTTACACTAGTACCACAATAGTTGGTTTCAACTCTGGAAAGAGTAAACCACTGAGGAAGATTCGTCTGAAGATTCAGATTGGTGATCATCGAACTATGGCAACATTTTATGTTATTAACTCAGACGTATCCTACAATATTCTTCTTGGAAGACCATGGTTACATGAGCATAACATCATGCCTTCGACTCTCCACCAATGCTTCAAGTATGTGGATCCCCAAGGGGTTGTGAAGACTGAGTTTGCTGATATCAATCCTTTCAAAGGTGTTGAAGCCTATTTTTCCGATTCAAGGCTTTACAAACAAGAGCATGTGAAAGAAATATCAGATATGGCTGAAGATCAATCATCTGCTGAAGATCAGTCTATTAACGAAGATCCGCCAGAAGAGCAACCTTTGAATATCAAAGTCAAAGGGCGAATCCAACCCCAATCTGTCAACAATCAACCTTTGATGATCAAGGTTAAAGGAAGAACTCAAGCTTCATCTGAGGAATCAGTAAATGTTCCTGTTAAAAGCCAAGTTCAACCTCTTGTGATCAAAGTCAAAGGGCGTACATTTCGTACGAGTGATCCAGAACCTCCTCTGATTGTCAATCTTGGCAAATCTACGCAGAAGACGGATGATAATCCACTAGTGATTAATCCGAAGCGTAGCAGTCAAATTGTAAATGATGTAAATATTGATCATTCTGTACTTTTTGATATCAATGAAGATTTTCTTTTCGAGTATATGGCTGTCAAGTTTATTGAAAGAATGACTTTATCTTATGATAATAAAAGTCATCAATATAAAGATGACATAGAGACAGAGGAAACCTCATACATTGACAATAAAGAAAATTCTTTTCCTTCTCATGTCGATGTCGGACCTTATGCTCAAAGGTTTCTAACATCTTCTCCCTATCTTCTTCCTGTAGCCGCTTCATCGCAAGCTTGTGTAACTTATAGACGTCACAAAGAATCTTATTTCGTGGTTCCGTCAAATAAGAAAAACAAGCGCCAAATTGTGTTTGACCTGGCTAGAAATATCCCTGTTGCTCAGACAGATAATTTGAGAGATAAAGATAAAGGAAGAATCCGAATTGACAGATATAGTCAACAATCTCTCAAAATTATCCAAAATATGGGATATAATTTAAAGACTATACAAGGTCTCAATCAAGGCAAAGGTAGACGACTACCATTATGTGGTGATCCGTTTTACCAGAAAACTCGTCATGGATTGGGATATGATCCATCCTACATGTTTAATGATGATATACAAGAAAAATTCTCTTCTAGCTCTTCATAATCATCAGATTCAGAAGAAGTCCAATTCATTGAATCCGATATTTCTCACTCCTCGTGTGTTAAAGGAGACTATGATGATGAATTTGAGCAAATATTTTCAGCTTACATGGTTCAAATTGATGATGAATCCGAGCCATTTGAGAATGATCCTTGGGCTCAACAGATGGACACTCAATGGAAACTTTGTTTCGAACAACGACAACTACCTACAGAGGACGAGATTGTCCAGATTGACGTTGGAGATGGAACTACGCCCAAACCAATATTCATCAGTAAGAATCTTTCTGAAGATGAAAAGGAAGAATTGATAAAACTAATCAAAGAATATATTGATATTTTTGAATGTAGTTATGAGGATATGCCAGGTTTAGATCCCAAAGTTGCTACTCATAAACTCAATATTCTTCCTAATGCTAAGCTTGTAAAACAACAGCAACGGCATTTTCGGCCAGACATGAGGGATGCAATTGAAGCAGAAGTAAAAAAGCTGATCATGTGTGGTTTTGTTCGTGAAGAACAACACCCCGATTGGGTTGCTAACATTGTTCCTGTTATAAAGAAGAACGAAAAAGTCCGAGTTTGCATAGATTTTCGAGATCTTACTGCAGCTTGTCCAAAAGACGAATTTCCACTTCCAATTACTGATGTCATGATAGACAATACATGTTGTTTTGAACGCATGTCTTTCATGGATGGATTCTCAGGATATAATCAAATTAAGATGCATCCAGAAGATGAGAAGCATACTGCTTTTCGTACACCCCTTGGGGTTTACTGCTATACGGTGATGCCGTTTGGTCTTAAAAATGCCGGTACCACATACCAACGGGCAATGAGCAACATCTTTCAAGAACATCTACGGAAGACAGTAGAATGTTATGTAGATGACATTGGTGTTAAGAGTCGGTCAAAAGATGATCATATTCAAGACTTGAAGACAATATTTGAATTGATGCGTCAACATCAATTGAAAATGAATCCTACTAAGTCTTTCTTAGGGGTTTCCAGTGGCAAGTTTTTAGGATTTGTCATTACTTCTCAGGGTATCCATGTTGATCCTGATAAGGTTAAAGTAATTCTTGAAATGCGTCCTCCACGCAATTTAAAAGAACTCCGTGGCTTCCAAGGTCGCATACATATATCAGGAGGTTCATATCCAATCTCTTTGGAAGATGCCAGCCTTTCACCCGTCTATTAAAGAAGGGTGTATCATTTGTTTGGGATGAGGCATGTCAGAAAGCCTTCAATGACATCAAGCAATACCTTACAAATCCACCTGTTCTAGTACCTCCAGTGGTAGGAAAACCATTTTTACTATATGTTCGAGCCTTGGATCATTCACTTGGCACTCTTCTTGCACAAAAAAGTGAAATAGGGCATGAACAAGCGATTTATTATCTTAGCCGAATGATGATCGGAGCAGAACATAGGTATACTCCTGTAGAAAAGGAATGTCTGGCCTTAGTTTTTGCTGTCCAAAAGACAAGACATTATGTGACAGGACAGACTATCCATGTCATCTCCAGAATAAACCCCATTCGGGTATTGATGAGAAAGCCAAGCATTCTTAACTCTAGGTTAGCTACCTGGGCGATGCTGCTCACCCCTTATGACATGGTTTATATACCTCAAAAATCAGTGAAGAGTCAAGCATTAGCTGATTTCTTAGATGCTCATCCTATACCGAAAACATCAAAGTTATATGAGGACATTCCAGATGAAGTTCTAGATTGTAATATGACTTTGAAAAATGACATTTGGCAATTATATTTTGACGGAGCATCACGGGTTGGACCTAAAGGTAATATTGTCTCTGGGGTAGGAATCGTCTTGGTCTCTCCTGACAAAATGGTCATATACAGTGCCTATTCTCTCAATGAACCATGCTCCAACAATGTAGCAGAATATAATGCTCTATTAATTGGTCTCCAAGTAGCAAAACAATTGGATATTGAGTTCCTAGAAGCTTATAGAGATTCTCAACTGATCGTTAATCAAGTTAGAGGGACTTATGAAGTCAGAAACCCTGATCTCATCCCTTATCATCAAGTGGTAGTCGAGTTGGTCCTTTCATTTAAAGGATTCTTCATTGAATTCGTACCACGTTCTCATAATGTGGAGGCTGATGCTCTTGCTAGCCTAGCTGCAGATTTGGTTGTTCCAATCCGAAGGCAGAATACAATTACTTTGTTAGACCGAGATTTATTCTGTGTCAAGAATAATTTGTGTATTGAACAGAGTTATACTACAGAATCAAGCTCTCAGCAAAAGGATTGGAGAACTCCATTTATTGATTACGCGGTTTATGGGATTTTACCTGAAGATCCAAAAGAAGCTGCATCAATTAAAAGACGATCATTTCGATTCTATTATGATTCATCTTTACATATGTTATATCGTCGCTCATATGATGGACTCTTACTGCGCTGTCTCTCAGAAAGTGAAGCTAAACTGATACTCCGTGAGGCTCATGATGGTGTCTGTGGTACTCATCAACCAGGTCCGAAATTACAGGATCGCATTCGAAGGATGGGGTACTATTGGCCTTCCATGATAACAGATGTTGTGGATTACGCCAGAAGGTGTAAAGCATGTCAGATTCATGCTGATTTTATTCACCAACCTTCTGAATTTTTACATCCTACAGCAGCTTCTTGGCCCTTCGAAGCTTGGGGTATGGATGTCATTGGTCCTATTAACCCTCCTTCTGTTAAAGGACATCGGTTCATATTAGCTATAACCGATTATTTTTCTAAGTGGACAGAAGCAGTCCCCCTTGCTGAAGTGAAAACATCTAATGTGATCAACTTCATCAAACATCATGTCATTTATCGCTTCGAGATTCCTCGACGTATAATTCATGACAATGGTCCACAATTTGCCAGTCAGGCATTTTATCGGTTCTGTGATAAGAATCAAATTCAAAATTTGGCTTCTACGGCTTATAATCCAGCTGCTAATGGTCTAGCCGAAGTCTTCAATAAGACTATCATTAAACTTGTCAAAAAGTTTGTCTCTTCTAATAAACGTGATTGGAATGAGAAACTTGGAGAATGTTTATGGGCTTATCGAACAACAGTCCGAACTCCTACTGGTTTTACACCATTTTTATTAGTTTATGGATGTAAGGCTGTTCTTTCCTTGGAAATCCAGATTCCATCTCTTCGAATAGCAATTGCTAATGAGCTAACTATAGAGAACAATGATCGCTTACGACTCCAAGAACTTGAAGGATTGGACGAGAAGCGTCTTCAAGCACAACAGCATATTGAACTATATCAAGCCCGTATATCTCGAACTTTCAATCGTAAAGTTAAAGAGAGGGTATTCAAGATTGGTGAGTTAGTATTAGCCGTACGAAGACCAATGATTATGACTCACAAAAGCAAAGGAAAATTCCAAGCGAAATGGGAAGGCCCTTATGTAATTGAGACCGTATTTTCTAATGGCGCCTATTGGTTATCAAAGCCTAATGGAGATCTACTCATGATGCCAATCAATGACAAATTTCTTAAGAAGTACTATGTATAAAGAAAAATGATAATGAAAATAAAGTTCCTTTTATTATTATTTTTGTTCAAGATGAAAGATTAAGGACGAGGGCCACTGCCTTCACCTTCCTTATTGAATATATAGTCAGCCAATGCATAGAAAGCATCGTTGCCATAACTCATGAAAAATTTGCAGACAGCCATCTTCAGCGCTTCTTCTTCAAGAGTTTTCCTTGGCTCCACTAAGAAAGCAAGGATATCTTGTGGTGGCTTGGGCGTAGAAGAGTTCTCGTTTACTTCGGTTAGGCCTGTCACAATTGGCTCAACAGGGCACGTCTCAATAATGTTCTCAACTTTCTTGGAGACTTCATTCTTTTGCTGCATATCCTTAGAAGACATTTCCAATAAAGGAGTGGAAATAAGAATGAAAAGTTACAAAGATTTCTCACCTATTTAATAGAAGAGATCTGTTGATGAACTGGTCTTTGAAAACAACCTTTCATTCCCGAAAAGGTCTGTCCGTTCATTTTTATCAAGTTCATCCATTTAATTATGGAATTGAATCAATATTTTCTTTTCCCGAAAGTTATGTTGGTTCATTCATCCATTAATATAGACATATATGCTCATGACGTCTGTCTCCTTATTCCCCAGCTACCAAGGTTTGGTTAAGCTGATTTCTTGTTTCCTTGGAGAGGGATTTTAAATCTTCTATTTTGTCAATCGATAAAAAAAAAATAGGATTCGTTATTTATCATGTTTTCATGACCTCTGGATAAATATTAAATCCACTTACTTTTCTTATCTATCATTTCCATTCGACCTCTGCATAGATATTAATCTACTTTTCTCTGAGTTCTTATATGCTGTCATGTCCATAATACCTCTGATAGTATTGTATACTCTAAACAGAAAATAAGACTTTATTATCTATCATGTCCATACTACTTTTGGATAGATACAAATCATTGAGCATAGAAGACTTGTCATTTCCATTCTCATTTCATCATAAAAGTCTATTACATTTCTTAGACTTTCTTACAAATCATAATGGAAATCTATTACAATCTTGGATTTTCATTCTATACAACAATGATGACCTAATCAAGATCTATTTCTTCTTTGGATCTTCTTCATCGGATTCGTTGTTGGTGTTAATTCCTTACTGTCTGAGCCTCAATGGCGACCAGAACAGAAGGAATCAAACTCTAGTCTTCTCTCTCAGACGAGAGGAGAATCCCAGAGTATGGCAGCCCGAAGATGTGTTGCTGCCAATACAACTAGTGGAGGAGTGGCGGCCTCTCAAAGGAGATAGGAATATATCCAGCATTGGGATACGATTCCTAGTTCTGCCATGAAAGGAACTCTACTACCCAATTTCTTGGGTTAGAGTTGACTCCACCATCCAACTCTCCGTGTATAAAGGCTCTTCCTACCAACAGAGGAAGACCCTTCTATCCCACGAAGAGTTTTGAGTTGTCTGATTTGCACGTCAAAAGCGCGTGAGCTCCCTGATGTTGATGTCAGAAGAACGCTCCTCACAGCGTCAAAGTCGCCAATACCGGTTCTGGAAAAGCTCTTCAGCCAAATTTCTGCAGAAAACAACAAAGAAGAAGTATTTTAAACAGAAGTATCATCAGACGCGTATTAGTTAATTAAAATTGAAAACAGATGCTTACGCATCTTGTTTTATCTTCAAACAGGCAACAAGACTTTACGCTTGATGTTTTTACGCCCGTGATTCATGACCATTCAATCAACAGGGCTCTCTACGCTATTATTTTATGTGCTCCTCATTTCAACAAGGGTTTTTACGCCAACGATTTAGGAGTGTATTATTCAACAAAGCTTTTTATGTCCGTGCATCTTTCCTATGAGATTCTACATCTATCAAGGGTTTACGCTCGTGAGTATCTGTTTTTCAACAAAAAAATCAAAGACAAACAATGGTTTATGACCAAACTTACCATAAAGGCCAAATGGTCCGGCTTTGGTTGAATCAATATCTGGTGACCGCGCGTACAGAAGAACGACATCGGAAAGGATCGTCATTTGTTGAAGCATAAATTCTTGCAAAGAGGCAAAAAGCTATCTCCAGAAAAATGACAATGAAAATGAGGATGTATAAAACATTCTCTAAACTCAGCTATTTATAAGGGTTGAGGAAACGGTTGGCATGAGTCTATTTCGGGAAAGATCTTACTAGATAGGCGCTCGTAACCACAAAGCAGATGCCACGTGTTGTTTTGTTTCTCTTGAGAATAAACAACCATAAATGCAGTTAAAGAAGTGTTGAACAGTTCTATGTACCAACAGATGAGATTAACATCAAGATTTTATTTATAAAAAGGGAGGAGTGGACCCCTACACATAAAAGACTCGCAATACATGGAATATTATTTTTTCACTCCTTCGTTGGGCTGACGAAGGGAGGCACCTAAGTCGTGCATGTTGCGAATCCCGGAGCGACGCATCAAATTAAGAAACGCTTCTGTATCTCCTGATCCCTCATACGCAGTTGGAGGACCACCATCGATGCGACTGAAGACTGCTGGAGTCAGTCCAAAGCACCCCACAAAATTGCGTGCTCGCTCAAAATCAAGCCTAGAGCTAGAAGCCTCTTCATTGTTAATCTCTTCCTTTGGCGCCATGTCACTATGAAGATGAATGGCAAGAATGAAGAATTCCTCTTTATTTATACAATCGAATCAACTCTTCATATTCCTTATGGGAAACTGCTCATTATTAATGCAAACTCAGGGAGGTAAAAAGTCATTCGAAAGTTTCGAGAAGAAAATTCATTGTGATGGTTAAGTGTTGACCGACATTATTTCTAGATTTTACGCCGACTGTTGGATATCCCCACTTTTACGCGGATGACTGTTGAGTATCCCGAATTTTACACTGACAGGTCAAATCTCAACTTTTACGCTTCTGTTCAAAGTATTTCAAACTTTGAAGATATTTGAAAACTTTAAAGGGGGTCTTGTAGGAGCGAAAAAAGTGCTTCATAAGAATGAGTCAAAGATAAGGATCATTCCATTCAAATCGATCCACTTTACGCCAAGGAGTGGCTAATCACTTTATGCCCGAAGCAGGCTAATCATTTTATGCCCGGGTCAAAGTTAAGGATTTTACGCCCAAAGACAAGCTAGCCACTTTTACGCTGGACAAAGCTGTCAAGTCTTGCATTTAATGTAAAGTCTGACATGAAGATTTAATGATGGCATATATCACAGAAAGCAAAGGGATTTATTTTACACAGAGGCCCATTTGTCGTTTAATATGTGGACTGAGCCACTTTACGCTCATAATATGGCTTCTTTTACGCACGGAGACTATATGAGTTTTTACGCTCAACGGTTGACGTGTGCGTAAGGTTTATTTGGGCTACTTTTACGCTCAAGGTTATTTAACAACCACTTTATGCGGGAAGTCTACATCAAGGCTATTGTACGCCTAATCTACTACTTTACGCTCAGGATATATTTGGGTTGTTTTACGCCCTATTCCAATTCAGAACGTGGTTTGCCTACATGGCTTTCATGCCACACTTCTCGAAGAACGTGTGTACGTGCATCCTATTCTTATTGAAATGATGGGACACGTGTCAACGTATGCTGAGGATGACTTTGGTCATGGGTGGCAGTTGTCAGCGTAAAGACGGAACTTTTGCTGAGTTTTTACGCACAAGAAACCAAGTCTATAAATAGACTGATTTTTCTCATATAGACAGACGGAGAGAAAGGAGAGAATACATAGAGATTAGAGCCCAGAGACTCTGATTTTTCGGAGCATTCTTCTTCAACTTTTCTTCCAGAACAGAGTGAAGCAAAGCAGGAAAGCATTCGGCCTCGCCATCAGTGCCCAAGTGCGTCGATACCTTTCTGGTGACTTAGTTCTTCCAACTGTTCATCTTCTAGCAGTGATCTTCACCATCATCGTATGGTCCAAGGAACAAAGTGATCATTTACAGATCAGACTTCCATAGCAATACTTCCCAGAATCAAATTTATACTTCTTGTACTTTTTCTCGTTTTATTTTCAAAATCCGACTTCCAGGCATTTTGTTAAGTGAAACATCCATCAAAGTATTAATTATGTTGTCAAACACATTCTTCTCGATATGCATGACATCAAGGTTATGTCTGATCAGATTGGTGCCCCAATATGGCAGGTCCCAAAATATACTTCTTTTCGTCCAATTATGAGTGTGGCCAAATTTATCACACTTGTATCCCTTTGTAGGTTCTTCGATAACACTTGGAAAATCCTTGACCTCCTTCCATATCGTATCTTCGGTCCACCTTGGCGGTGGATTGGCCTTCTCCACAATGCCGACATAAAAAGTATGCATGTTCCTCCGGAATGGATGGTCCTTCAGCAGGAATTGTCGATGTCAATCGAAGAAGCACGATTTTCTACCGTATTTCAAACGGAAAGCCTTCGTGTGTTCCAGGTAATACGGACATGAGAGACGACCATGAGTACTCCATTCCGATAACATTCCATAGGCCGAAAAGTCATTGATGGTCCCTAAGTGCGGCCCTCATCTGAAAGTTCTGTTTTCTTGAAACATCATACATGTTGGTGCCTACTTTCCACAGCTGATTCAACTCATCTATTAACGGCTGTAAGTACACATCGATATTCCTCTTCGGATTGCTCGGACTCGGAATGATAACGGTTAAAACATGTAAGGAGTCTTCATACACATCCACAGTGGTAGGTTGTACAGAGTAGCAATCACTAGCCAACACAAATATTGGGAACTAAAAAGTCTGAACGGGTTAAAACCGTCAGAGAATAGCCCCAATCTTACATACGCGGATCATAAACAAAATCTGGATACTCTCGATCAAAGTGCTTCCATGCTTCTCCATCGGATGGATGATCCGAAACTCTATCGATTTGTTCCCGCCTATGCCAACTCATGTTCTCGGCAGTCTCCTTCACCATAAACAACCTTTGCAATCACGACGTCAAAGGCAATTAGTGCATCAAATCGGTCAACTTCCTTGCACCAGGAGTCCTACTTGAACTTGTTGTCTTGTAGCGATCAGCACCATAAAATCTGTATACGTCTTCATCCTTGTCGTCCTTGTAGTACAATATGCATCCGTTGTGACATGCATCAATTTATGACATGTATCAATTTTATCATATTCCATCCAGAGCGATCTCACCATTATCTTAGATCGGTAGAAGTTTGTAGGTAACTTTGTACCCTCCGACAAGATCACTATAATCAACTCGATGATTCGGTTGTAGCATTTTTGAGATATATTAAAATTGGACTTGATGCTCAGCAGTCTTGTAACCACCTCCAACAGTGAATGATCCTCACAACCAGGATACAAAGAAGTCCTTGCATTCTCCAGCAACTCTATGAACTTTGCAGCGTCGGCATTCGATGTCCCCTCAGCCGTATTATGATTGTTCAGATCGAAACTAGGTCTCGTGGCGTCAGAAACCATGTTCACCCATCCTTCATCGTAATCAACATGGTCATGGACATCCATATACGGCTCCAAATTAGGCTCTGGCTCCAATGCTAAAGGCATAAGTTCTCCATGTGAGGTCCACTGATAGTAATTCGGCATGAAACCTCTCGAGTACAAAGCATGAGAGGCGGTCGAAGACTGAACCCGAGCCGCTTGGAGCATATGGTCTGCAGCTGGGATTAGTGGCCGTATGAGCATTCATACGACTGGCATTTGTGGCCGCATCAGCATTCATTCAGCTAGATTTGGCTGCTGCATGGGCATACATGCGGCTGGCATTTGTGTCCGCATCAACATTCATGCGGTTGGCATTTGTGGCCGCATCAGCATTCATACGGCTGGATTTGGTTGCCGTAGGAACATTCATGTGGCTGGATTTAGTGGCCGCATGAGCCTTCATGCGGCTGGAATTGTTGGCAGCATGAGCCTTTTTCATGCGGCTGGCACCCTTATGCGGCTTCCTCTTGGACCGCATAGAGTCCCCATTTTCATCCTCAAGTCCAGCATCATAGTGCTTTCCTTTGCCGGACTTGAGAACAGCAGGGTCCTCTGCGGCGTGAAGTGGGGCCGCATGGGAGCCATCTTCGCCATCTTGGGCAGCAGAGAACGCCTCTTCCAGAGCTTTGAGAGAAGCAAAAGTCTTGGGCCTCCACTCCCTGCGGGCCTTCTTCGTGCGGGCTCGCTTCTGGACCGGGCCAGCGCTCCTATCGGAGAGGATCTCTTCAAACACTTGCTGGTCGAAGCGAACAACCCGCATCTGTTGCGTGGAGCCAAGCTTGGCTGCGTCCGATTGCGTCACCAACTTCTCAGCAGTAGAGAAGTTACTCCCCAGCAGAGTCATCATCGTGTTTGCCATTGATTATCGAAAGAACAGAACAGTTTTATAGGAGGACTGAACTTTGATTCACAATACAAACTCGCTCGTATAAAGATAGCCTAGGAACAAAACCTAGGAAAAGCAATCTAAGTACAATTGTTTAGTTTATCTGGGGGGTGACGGTAGAGGCTCGGGAGAGTGCTATCAACTCTGCCTTACTTCTTGGATGATTGGACGTAGCTTCTGCTCTAGCGAGGAAATGCTCTTTGTGTGTGCGGGGGTTGCTAGTCTCTATGCTCGGACTCTCTGTGTGTCCTTGCAAGGGAACAACACCTTGCTATTTATAGGAATTTTAATGAACGGGGTGTGCAGTAACTGTGCCTTGAAAAATGGGCGGTTGGGGATTGGTTAAGATTAAACTTGATCTGTTTGTTGGAAATCAATATGGGCTGTTGAGTTGGTTGGAATAAATCTGCATTTTTATGATTTGTTGGTTGCAATAAATCCGAGTGGATAAGTCTTAGTCAATCTTCTGCCACGTATCCCAACTGCCATTTATGCTGCGAGCCTCATGAACGGGGCGTCCTGGCAGAGCCGTATGAGTGTGGTCTGCTAATTAAGCCGCATGAGGGTGGCCTCACAATCGAGCCGTATGAGAATGGCCTCATAACCGAGCCGCATACAGGTGGCCCCCATAGCCGAGCCGCATAAGGGTGGCCTCCAACTGAACCCATGAGGGTGGCCCCCAACTGAGCCGCATGAGGGTGGCCCCCACAACCGAGCCGCATAAGGGTGGTCCCCCATCTGAACCGTATAAGGGTGGCCCCTACAATTGAGCCGCATGAAAGTCTTTGAAGCGATCCGTATAAGGAGCTTTGAAATTGGTGGATCGTGCCAGCTATAAAGATTTTTCTCGTCTCTCTAGGAGCACGTCATTATGTCAGAGTCATCATTTTACCTTTATGTCAGAGCTGTCAATCATTTGTGTCAGAGCTGCAGTATTGCGTCAGAGCATTTAATGAGCCAGCGGCACAGAGTAGTTATGGCCAGCTGCAGAGGCCTATTTTTGAACCGCATAGGGCCACGTGGCTTTTTTCGAGCCGCATGGAGCTATCGGGGACTTTCGAGCCGCATGAAGCTCTAAGGGACTTTTGAGCCGCATGAAGCTCTAAAGGATTTTTGGGCCGCATGAAGCTCTAAGGGACTTTTGAGCCGCATGAAGCTCTAAAGGATTTTTGAGCCGCATGAAGCTCTAAGAGATTCTTGAACCGCATGAGACTTCCTCTGTTTTGAGCCGCATGGACTTTTCTGTTCTTTTCCATGCTTCTACAAGAGATTTGGGCAACATCTGCAGCAGCAGAAGGGGCCCCAGGGGAAGGCTTATAGCCTAGCTCTTGAGCCGGAGCCGGAGCAGGTTTCAGAGCCAGATTATTTAGCCGACGTCATCACAGGTCATGTTTATTTGCATACTTTTCTAGCTCTATGCTTGTTTGATTCTGGTGCATCGTATAGCTTCTTGTCATTAGAGTTTTTACATAAACACCACTTAGTAGCTACACCTACCGAGGAGATGAGCAGAGTAATGACGGGAGGCGGACCAGTACCCATCAGGGCTATCTATAGATGCTCTATTACTATAGCTGGGAGAGAGTTTAGGGGGCGATTCTTTGTGATGCCACTCCCCGGGTATGATATCGTATTGGGGATGGATTAGCTTAGCTATGCTCACGCAGCCATAGACTGTCATGAGGGTAGTATTCTGTTCAGTCCCCCAGGAACGGCACCATTCAGTGTCAGGAGGACAGGACCGGAGATCAGCCTAGAGCCAAACTGTTGTGCGACAGTTGGGGAGTTAGCACCGCCACACCCTATCATTAGGGAGTTTATGGATGTATTCCCAGAGGATCTTCCAGGACTTCCGCATGACAGAGATGTGGAGTTCACTATAGATTTAGTACCGGGTTCATCACCAGTATCCCGGGCTTGCTATAGAGTGAACCCCAAGGAGGCCGTAGAGATGAAGGAGCAGATTGACGACCTGTTGAAAAAGGGATTCATTCGATCTAGTGCTTCTCCATGGGGAGCGCCAGTACTCTTTGTACCGAAGAAGGATGGTACAGTCCGGTTGTGTATTGACTACCAGGCGTTGAATACCATCACCATTAAGAACAAATATCATTTGTCCAGGATAGATGATTTGTTCGACCAGTTGAGTGGGGCGAAGGTATTTTCCAGGATAGATTTGAGATCCGGTTATCACCAGGTGAAAGTCAGGGCTGCAGACATCCAGAAGACGGCGTTCAACACGAAGTATGGGCAGTACGAGTTTTTGGTGATGCCATTTGGTCTCACAAATGCGCCAGCTGTCTTTATGAACTTGACGAATAAAATATTTCACCAGTATCTGGATAAGTTCGTCGTAGTATTTATCGACGACATCCTGATATACTCGAAGACGCCGGAGGAGCACACAGAGGACTTGCAGACAATTTTGGGGTTTCTGAGGCAGGAGAGGTTGTATGCCAAATTGTCGAAGTGCGAGTTCTTTTTAGACCGAGTGGAGTTTCTCGGTCATGTAGTTACTGGAGATGGGATCTCAGTGGATCCCAGGAAGATTGCCGCCGTTGAGACATGGAAGGCTCCGACGTCAGTTTCAGAGATATAGGATTTTCTGGGTTTAGCAGGCTATTATAGGAAGTTCGTCCAGGACTTTGCTAGAATAGCTGAACCCATGACGAAGCTGACACAGAAGGACGCAGAGTACATCTGGTCAGAGGACTGCCAGGCATCATTTGAGGAGCTGAAGAGGAGGCTGGCGACCGCTCCAGTTCTGACTTTACCTTCAGGATCTGGAGGTTTTACCATATATAGTGATGCTTCGAAAAAGGGGCTAGGATGTGTCCTACAACAGCATGGAAAAGTGATTGCTTATGCATCTAGGAAATTACGGACTCATGAGCGAAACTATCATACCCACGACCTAGAGTTAGCTGCGGTGATCTTTGCACTCAAGTTGTAGAAATACTACTTATACGGAGAGCGAGTGAAAATCTTTACTGACCATAAGAGCTTGAAGTATATGTTCAGGCAAAAGGAGCTGAACATAAGGCAAAGACGATAGTTGGAGTTGATGAAGGACTTCGACATCGATTTACAGTATCACCCCGAAAAGGCAAATGTGGTGGCGGATGCGCTGAGCAGGCATCCGATGGCATGGTATCTGATGATAGATCGACATTTGTGGAAAGATCTAGAGAAGCTCGGTATCGAGATAGTTCGGCCAGGATCAGTGATACAGATGATGGCACTAGACATTCAGTCAGGTTTGATGGAGCAGATCAAGGAGGCACAGTCTACAGATGAGAGCCTCCGTCGACTCAGATTCTAAGCTTTAGCTGGATTGCTAGATGACTTCACCATAGCAGAGGATGGATCCTTGAGGCATGGCAGCCAGTTATACGTGCCGAAGGGAGAACTGATAGAGGCAGTTTTGTAGGAGGCGCACCGATCGCGATATTCTATTCACCCTGTGCCAACAAGATGTACCGTGACTTGCGGGAACACATTTGGTGGCACGGGATGAAGAGAGATTTATCACGTTTTGTCACGCCCCAGAACCAGAATACTGGAGAGCGGGGGTGCATAGCCAGCTATGTATATTGAAGTGCAACCCACCTCGCTATATGGTCACGGCTGTCTAGATACATGAGGGTTTAACTACAAGCCAACAGTCTTCTATGGTCATGAACAAGCCTATTGTCTCAATCACAAGCAAGTAAGTAAGTGTTACATGATGTAAGATCACCAAACATACAATGGTAAGGCGTCCCAAACATTACATATTCAGCTGATCAGGAAGCTAGTTATTACAAAATATCAGGACTAGCAAGAGTTTAGTCATACATGATCAACCCTAGGATCCGTCAATCATGTTACAGCCCGTAGGCAGACAGTAAATAAGGTACAATACGAGGTAACACGTGCTCGTCGGCTAAATGCCTCAAAAGAATAATTTTACAATAAAGTAGAAGGACAAAAAGAAACCCACTCGTTGCCAGGGTTACGCCTGGTGGCCGCCATCTGGCTGGAAGACAGGTAGAACCTCTGGAGCTGCTCCGATATCTGGCCATACAAAACCAGCTGGGTCAGACCCCAGAAAGAGCAAGTGCCACAAGGGAGGCTTCACTTAGGAACTAAAACTAGCATATCACAATAGAGTATTAAAGATGATAAATAAATAAAGAACTGATATTAATAGAGATAACAACAGTAAACTGAGTACGAAAAAACCATTCAAGTAGCCAGGTCACAACCCTTAAACCAAATAAGGACCGGAGTTGCAGCCCTTCACCTGAATAGAAACCCGTCTCAAATACTATTGGTAAGTAAAACATGATTAGTCTTGGCATAGGATAAAAATAAGATAATAAACGAAGAGAGGATAAGGAACTGCTCCGGAAGCCAGGTTATAACTCTTAAACTAAACAAGGACCGGAATTGTAATCCTTCGCCTGAACAGAACCTTGTCCCTGATCTTTATTGTTAAGGCAATCATAGGTAACCATGTCATGTCATATTCGTATAAAAAAGGACGAGCATGAAAATATTAACAATGAGGAGAAGACACAGAACTGCTCCGGGAGCCAGGTTACAACTCTTAAACCAAACAAGGACCGGAGTTGTAACCCTTCGCCTGAACAGAACTGGCCCCTGATCATTATTGTCAAGGTAAGCATAATTAATCATGGTATTAAGGTAAGGTAAAACATGACGAACGTGGCATGGGGTTGCGATAAGACAATAAATGAAGAGAGGACACAGAATTGCTCCGGGAGCCAGGTTACAACTCTTGAACCAAACAAGGATCGGAGTTGTAACCCTTCGCCTGAACAGAACTGGACCCCCGATCGTTATTGTTATGGCAAGCATAAATAATCTCGTCATGTAACAATCTTGCACAGGATCATGGCAAGACTAAGCTGGGCTAAATTCCATCCAATCAATCACGGTCAAGCAATGAGTACGGCTTGATACTTTTAACTAACTAGGGTTATCACAAGCCTAGTTACTAGCAAGATGCACTGAGATTATCCCAACAGCCACAAGCCCTGCAGACCATCCGTTTATCCAGGTCGAATATCCGTTTATGAAGAATGCAACACGTGACTGTGTGCTGGAAATGTGTCCTACTCGTCGGTAGGCTACAAGTCCACTAAATGCGCCCAGATAACAGGATTGCTTGTAGATGGGAAATCTCTTCATGTCTACTGAATTATTCTAGTTAATTAGCCTTAGTCAATTTCAGTAGGTGCCCCTGACCGTGGTATTCAGGGGTCCCCGTCCTAGACATGATGCAAGACAGTAATTGTTTATTTGCACAAACGCAATCGTCCTCGGTGTCCAGGTCAATCATTCTTATCAGGTCATATCATGTCATGTTAGCCATCGCAACAGCAATTCGAGATGATCATGTCAGGTATACTCGTCATTCTATGCCATGTCCAATTATCATTTCCAAACATATTAATTAAATTTGTGATTATCAAGTTCATGACAAAAGGCGTAAAGATATAAAATGGGCGTAAAATATAAAAAGGGTAAAGGTGTATGCCATAGGAACTCAAGTCTCTACGCACGTACTACCGGTTACGCTAGTGAAGCTTTACGCTAGCAAGGGAGCATACGGATGGGATTTACGCTAGCCAGGCTTTACGCTAGCGAGATAGTACGCGCGTAAAATTTTACGCGCGCGAACTCTCGAGCAGACTTTACGCAAGTAAAACTTTACGCGAGGAAAACTCGGGCAACTTTACGCTCATGGGAGCCGACTCAAGCTGGGGATTTCTTTTATGCGAGCTCAATTTTACGCGAGCGGGAGAGTCCTGAGCGTAAAATCGAATAGCTCAGCGTAAAATGAAGTACGCTGGCACGCGATGCGTGTGCGTAAAAAGGGAACTACGCTAACACGTTAAGACGTGAGCGTAAAAAGAGCTGAATACTACGCTGGTACGTAAAACATGGGCGTAAGGGCTAAACACTACGCTAACACGTTAGAACGTGTGCGTAAGACTTCACCTTCTCCCCATGGCCAAAGCAAACATGCGTAAAAGCTAAGGAACTCCATCTCGGCCAGGACTTGGTGAAATCCGGCCATCCCAAACCAAACTTGTGTAAAATCATGAGGCCTACTACATGGAACTCTTAGTTTTTGAAAACAAGCTATTTTAGTAGATCAAAACCAAGAAGATCGAAAATACTAGAAACTTAGATCTACGTATAATGAACCATAGAATTTGAAAACACTAAGTACAAAAGAGGCTTAGGATCTTGAGGAGAAGAGAATGGAACAACAAAATGGGAGTTCCTTCGTGAAGTAAGTTACACTTACCTAGCTCTCTTTCTGGTAGGTGAGGAAGTGTTGTTGGAGAAGAAGAAGCAGTAAATGAAGAAGAGTAATGAAGAGAGAGAGAGTTTGGCGGCTAATAAAGGGAGTGGGGTGGTAGGTGGGAGTTGGTTCGGTCCATACGGAAGCAAGCAAACCGAACCAAGCCAACCAAGTCGAACCAAGCCAAAAAACATGCAATATACGTACACATATACCAGAATACGTAATACGAACCACAGTCATTACAACTCTACCCACCTTAAAAGAATTCTGTCCTCAAAATTTAATCAAGAGGCTAGAGATGCAAGGACAAGCTATATTAATCATAGGCAAGCTATACTAGTTAAGCAATCAGAAAATCAATCATGCAAGCAAGGAATCGAAGCCATGAGGCATAAGGAAGACATTATACCTCACGAGTCGAACAGGTCGGGATATCGCGATCGGATATCACCCTCACGCTCCCACGTTGACTCACCCAAAGAGTGATGACCCCAAGCAACACGAACTAACTTGACAGTCTTGTTCTTGAGTATCTTCTCTCTCCGGTCCAATATGGATACGGGCCTCTCCTCATACGAAAGGTCGGTACCAACAACCAATTCTGAATGATCAAGGACATGACTCGGATCCGGGATATATCGTCGTAGTTGGGATACATGGAATACGTCATGTACCTCGTTTAGCGACGGTAGAAGAGCGAGACGATAGGACACATCTCCTACTCGCTCCAGGATATCGAACGGCCCTATATACCTATGACTAAGCTTTCTTCGTATGCCGAAACGAACGATGCCACGGTTAGGCGAAATCCTCAGGAATACATGGTCGCCGACAGAAAACTCAAGAGGGCGCCGATGAAAATCGGCCCAATGACGCTGGCGATCTTGAGTAACGCGAAGATGATCCCGGACTCTCCTGACCACTTCGATTGTCTGGGCAATAAGTTTCGGACCGAGCATCTGCCTTTCTTCAATATCGTCCCATGCTAGCGGGGATCTGTACTTCCTGCCATACAGTGCCTCGAACGGAGCCATCTGGATACTGGCTTGGAAACTATTATTGTACGAGAACTCCACCAGGTGCAGGTGATCTTCCCATGAACTACCGAAGTCGAGTGTACATGACCACAACATATCTTTAAGGGTCTGGATCGTGCGCTCCGACTGACCATTTGTCTGTGGATGATATGCTGAGCTGAACTGGAGGCGAGTCCCCAAACTCTCTTGCAGGCTACGCCAAAAGTGCGACGTAAATCTAGAATCTCTGTCCGAGGTGATACTGACTGGTACACCGTGCAATCTGACAATCTGCCGGAGATACATCTCCGCTAGCTGAGCCGTCGACTGACCTATCCTGAATGGGAGAAAGCGAGCCACCTTCGTGAGCCGGTCATCTATAACCCAGATAGCATCTCTACTAGCTGGGGATCTAGGTAATCCAGTCACGAAATCTATGGTTACATGCTCCCATTTCCATTCTGGAATCGACAAGGGCTGAAGAAGTCAAGCTGACCTCTGATGTTCAGCTTTGACTTGTTGGCAAACCAAACACCGAGAGACAAACCGGGCTATCTCCCGCTTCATGCCATTCCACCAAAAGTGCTGTCGGATGTCACGGTACATCTTCGTACCACCAGGATAAATGGAATAATGCGAACTGTGAGCTTCTGCCATGATCTCCTGTCTGATATCTCCGCTGGGTACACAAAGACACTTACCATGTCGAAGTGTACCATCATCATGAATGCATAACTCTAGTCTGCGTCCTGTCTCACACTCTGCTCTGAGTTGCTGAAGCTTGGGATCTGCTGACTGCGCCATCCGGATCCTTTCGACTATAGTGGACTGAACTTGCATGCTGGCCATCAATGCCACATTGGTAGGAAGGACAACTTCTATGCCCATTCTCTGAAGATCCGTTAACAACTCTGGCTGCGCTGTTAGAATATAAACTCTGGCTCTCCTGCTCAATGCATCTGCTACGACATTGGCCTTCCCTGGATGATACTGCAAATTGACATCATAATCCACAAGAAGCTCTAGCCATCTCCTCTGACGCATGTTAAGATCCTTCTGGGTGAAAACATACTTCAGGCTCTTGTGGTCAGTAAAAATCTCCACCCTATCTCCGTACAAGTAGTGCCTCCACAACTTAAGCACAAACACTACTGCTGTTAGCTCCAAGTCATGGATTGGGTAATTCCTCTCATGATCACGAAGTTGGCGTGACGCATAAGCTATTACCTTCCCATGCTGCATCAGAACACATCCTAAACCTCGGCCTGATGCATCATAATATACTGAGAATCCCCCGGTTCCATGTGGAAGCATGAGAATGGGTGCCGTGATCAAGCCTCGCTTCAACTTCTCACAAGAATCCTAGCACTCTGCTGTCCAAGCAAAATGCACATCCTTGCGGGTTAACTGGGTCATTAGCGCTGAAATTCGAGCAAAGTCTGAAACAAATTGTCGGTAGTAACTGGCCAATCTAAGAAATCTATGAACTTCTACAACTGTGCTAGGTACTGGCCATGATTCTATAGCTACGATCTTCTGGGGATCCACTTCAACTCCTCCTCGGGTGATGATATAACCCAAGTACGAAATACGATCGAGCCAGAACTCGCATTTACTGAACTTGGCATACAATTGGTGCTCTCGGAGAATCTGGAGGACAACTCTGAGATGCTGCTCATGCTCTGCTTCACTCTTGCTGTAGACCAGGATGTCGTCTAGGAACACAATCACGAACTGATCCAAATAAGGCATAAAGATACGATTCATGAGGTCCATGAATACAGACGGCGCATTGGTTGCTCCAAAGGGCATAACAAGGAACTCCCAATGCCCATACCTAGATCTGAAAGCTGTCTTCGGGATGTCCTGCTCTCTGACTCTGATTTGATGATATCCTGACCGCAAATCAATCTTCGAGAATACTGCCGCTCCCTTGAGTTGATCAAATAAATCATCTATCCTCGGAAGAGGGTATCTGTTCTTGATTGTCACTGAGTTCAAGGTACGATAATCAACACATAATCTGGACGTACCATCCTTCTTTTTCACAAGAAGCATTGGGGCTCCCCAAGGCGATCCACTAGCACGAATGAACCCCTTGGTTCTGAGTTCTTCAATCATCTTATACGATATCTCTAACTCTGACGGCGCCATCCTGTAGACTCTTTCTGACACTAGGGCTATTCCGGGAATCAAGTCTATGGTGAACTCGATCTCCCGCTCTGGCGGCATCCCTGGAAGCTCTTCTGGGAAAACATCTGGAAACTCCTCGACTATCCGGGGTAACTGCACTGCTGCTACTGCCATTCGCAATACTGGAGGAGAAGGTTCAACTTCGTCTCGGGAGAAGGAAAACTCTGGCTCGCCGAAAATGCTAAAAACAACCCTGCCAACGTGGCAGTTTATCCTAGCATACTGGTCCCTCAACCAATCCATCCCTAAGACCACATCATAATCGGCCATCGGGAACTCTATCAATCTAGCGGGGAATTCTATACCGCTAACTACGATTTGACACGAGGAAAATACTCTATCTACTCCCACAAGTCCGTTACCAGTAAGTATATTGAGCCTTACTGATAATGACTCGGGCTCCAATCCTATCCGTGTCGCGAATCGTGCAGACATAAATGAATGCGATGCACCAGAGTCAAATAATACTGAAGCTGGAAAGGTATTGACGAGAATAGTACCTGCTACCACCTCACCTGGTGCCAATCCTTCCTCTCCCATGGTCAAAGCCAGCACTTGACCATGTCCTCTGGGTATGGGATCCCTCTGCTGAAAACTTCTCTGCCTGCTCTGGATCAAGGCTTGGGCTTGGGCATACTGTTGCGGTCTCTGCTGCTAGAATGTCTGGTCCTGCATCGGCAATGGCCTCGGGAATGTATACTGCAGCTGCTGCTGCTGCTGGACTGGTGCTGGTCCTCTAACTGAAGGACTAAAGAAGGCCGATGAACTCCCCCTGTTCGGGCAGTTCCCAACCCTGTGGTCCGGGGCACCACAAACCAAGCACAAACCCTGTGCTCTGCGACACTCTTATACCACATGCCCCGGCTTCCCGCAGTGTGAACATCCTACTGCGGAAGACTGCTTCTGCTTCTGCTACTGAGGGTACATCGGGGTGGAATGCTGAACCGACGTCACTGAGGTCGCCCGCCTCGGAGCTCCAATGGTCAAAGCCCTGGCTGCCGGGGCTGGTGCTGATGACTGATTCATCTGACCATGGGATCGCTTCCGACCACCGGTCATGTCCACGATCCTCTGGGAGGTATACTCGTGCCTCCTAGCTGCTCTCAATAATGCATCGAAAGTCTGATGCTCAAACTGCTCTACGGCCAAGAGAATCTCTAAGAGAAGCCCCTGCTGGAACCGCTGGGCCCTATCGAACTCGGTTGCTGCCAAGATGGGAGCAAACCGACTAAGCCTGGAGAACTCGGCCGCATATCCATCGACTGTCCTGTCTATCTGCTTTAAATTGGTGAACCTAGTCTGTAGATCGTACCGAGCTACAGCGTCAAAATACTTGATCTGGAATCTCTTCCTGAAAACTGCCCAGGTAATGGGCGCCACTAATCCGACGGCCTGCGATGCCCACCAGCTGCGGGCAAGATCCAATAACTGTAGGTGCACCACGGCCACCTTCTCGTTCTCTGGAGTCGTAGCTGCTTCTAGAATCACCTCGGTGTCCTGAAGCCATGCATCTGCAGCAATCGCATCTTTACTGCCGTCGAAGAAGGGAGGGTTCAAGCGTTTGAAGCTGTTGGCCGCGCTATTACCCTGATGACCTCCTCTAGTCAAAGCATCTACCACCGCCTGGTGCAAGGCATCTCCGCGACGATCCTGGGAATCTAATAAGGACCTGATGAGACCCACCAAAGTGCCATCATCAGGCTCCGCAGGTTGAACTAGCCGAATTGGTGGTTCTTCTCCGGTAGGCATGACTCTGGAGGCTACTCCTGAATGTTGGGCTTGATCTCCGGATTGCTGCTGGTCTACAGGTAGCGCTCCTCCTTGCTGATCGGCAGGTCCAGGAACAATACCGCTGAAGAAGACGACATAGGGAACAATAAGGAAGGACCAGGACAGATCAATGACACAAGCATGTGATCAGGACAAGAATTTCTGGGATCAAGAGGATATGAGCAGAGATCAAGGGCGAGTACTGATTGAGATATCTATTCGGTAAACCCTCACATATCTTAATTTACAAGACCTGCATGGGCCACCACTTAAACCATGTCACACCCCAGAACCAGAATACTGGAGAGCGGGGGCGTACATAGCCAGCTACGTATATTGAAGTGCAACCCACCTCGCTATACGGTCATGGCTGTCTAGATATATGAGGGTTTAACTACAAGCCAACAGTCTCCTATGGTCATGAACAAGCCTATTGTCTCAATCACAAGCAAGTAAGTGTTACAAGATGTAAGATCACCAAATATACAATGGTAAGGCATCCCAATCATTACATATTCAGCTGATCATGAAGCTAGTCGTTACAAAATGTCAGGACTAGCAAGAGTTTAGTCATACATGATCAACCCTAGGATCCGTCATTTATGTTACAGCCCGTAGGCAGACAGTAAATAAGGTACAATACGAGCTAACACGTGCTCGCCGACTAAACGCCTCAAAAGAATAATTTTATAATAAAGTGGCAGGACAAAAAGAAATCCACTTATTACCAGGGTTACGCCTGGTGGCCACCATCTGGCTGGAAGACAGGTAGAACCTCTGGAGCTGCTCCGATATCTGGCCATGCAAAACCAGCTGGGTCAGACCCCAGAAAGAGCAAGTGCCACAAGGGAGGCTTCACTTAAGAACTAAAACTAGTATATCACAATAGAGTATTAAAGATGATAAATAAATAAAGAACTTATATTAATAGAGATAACAACAGTAAACTGAGTACGAAGAAACCATTCAAGTAGCAAGGTCACAACCCTTAAACCAAACAAGGACCGGGGTTGCAGCCCTTCACCTGAATAGAAACCCGTCTCAAATACTATTGGTAAGTAAAACATGATTAGTCTTAGCATAGGGTAAAAATAAGACAATAAACGAAGAGAGGATAAGAAACTGCTCTCGATGCCAGGTTACAACTCTTAAACCAAACAAGGACCGAAATTGTAACCCTTCGCCTGAACAGAACCTTGCCCCTGATCTTTATTGTTAAGGCAATCATAGGTAACCATGTCATGTCATATTCGTGTAAAAGAGGACAAGCATGAAAATAGGATAACAATGAGGAGAAGACACAGAACTGCTCCGGGAGCCAGGTTACAACTCTTAAACCAAACAAGGACCGGAGTTGTAACCCTTCGCCTGAACAGAACTGGCCCCTGATCATTATTGTCAAGGTAAGCATAATTAGTCATGGTATTAAGGTAAAGTAATATATGATGAACGTGGCATGGGGTTGCGATAAGACAATAAACGAAGAGAGGACACAGAACTTCTCCGGGAGCCAGGTTACAACTCTTAAACCAAACAAGGACCGGAGTTGTAACCCTTCGCCTGAATAGAACTGGACCCCCGATCGTTATTGTTAAGGCAAGCATAAATAATTCCGTCATGTAACAATCTTGTACAGGATCAGGGCAAGACTAAGCTGGGCTAAATTCCATCCAATCAATCATGGCCAAGCAATGAGTACGGCTTGATACTTTTAACTAACTAGGGTTATCACAAGCCTAGTTACTAGCAAGATGCACTAAGATTATCCCAACAGCCACAAGCCCTGCAGACCATCCGGTTATCCAGGTCGAATGTCCATTTATGAAGAATGCAACACGTGACTGTGTGCTGGAAATGTGTCCTACTCGTCGGTAGGCTACAAGTCCACTGAATGCGCCCAGATAACGGGATTGCTTGTAGCTGGAAAATCTCTTCATGTCTACTGAATTATTCTAGTTAATTAGCCTTAGTCAATTTCAGTGGGTGCCCCTGACCGTGGTATTCAGGGTTCCCCGTCCTAGATATGATGCAAGACAGTAATTATTTATATGTACAAACGCAATCGTCCACGGTGTCCAGGTCAATCATTCTTATCAGGTCATGTCATGTCATGTTAGCCGTCGCAACAACAATTCGAGATGATCATGTCAGGTATACTTGTCATACTATGCCATGTCCAATTATCATTTTCAAATATATTAATTAAATTTGTGATTATCAAGTTCATGACAAAAGGCGTAAAGATATAAAATGGGCGTAAAATATAAAAAGGGTAAAGGTGTACGCCATAGGAACTCAAGTCTCTACGCACGTACTACCGGTTACGCTAGTGAAGCTTTACGCATGAGCTTTACGCTAGCAAGGGAGCATACGGATAGAATTTACGCTAGCCAGGCTTTACGCTAGCGAGATAGTACGCACGTAAAATTTTACGCGCACGACCTCTCTAGCAGACTTTACGCGAGAAAAACTCGGGCAACTTTACGCTCGTGGGAGCCGACTCAAGCTGGGGATTTCTTTTACGCGAGCTCAATTTTACGCGAGCGGGAGAGTCCCGAGCGTAAAATCGAATAGCTCAGCGTAAAATGAAGTACGCTGGCACGCGATGCGTGTGCGTAAAAAGGGAACTACGCTAACACGTTAAGACGTGAGCGTAAAAAGAGCTGAATACTATGCTGGCATGTAAAACGTAGGCGAAAGGGCTAAACACTACGCTAGCATATTAGAACGTGTGCGTAAGACTTCATCTTCTCCCCATGGCCAAAGCAAACATGCGTAAAAGCTTAGGAACTCCATCTCGGCCAGGACTTGGTGAAATCCGGCCATCCCAAAACCAAACTTGTGTAAAATCATGAGGCCTACTACATGGAACTCTTAGTTTTTGAAAACAAGCTATTTTAGTAGATCAAAACCAAGAAGCTCGAAAATACTAGAAACTTAGATCTATGTATAATGAACCATAGAATTTGAAAACACTAAGTACAAAAGAGGCTTAGGATCTTGAGGAGAAGAGAATGGAACAACAAAATAGGAGTTCCTTCGTGAAGCAAGTTACACTTGCCTAGCTCTCTTTCTGGTAGGTGAGGAAGTGTTGGTGGAGAAGAAGAAGCAGTAAATAAAGAAGAGTAATGAAGAGAGAGAGTTGGACGGCTAATAAAGGAAGGAGTGGGGTGGTAGGTGGGAGTTGGTTAGGTCCATACGGAAGCAAGCAAACCTAACCAAGCCAACCAAGCCAAACCAAAGCAAGAAACATGCAATATACGTACACATATACCAGAATACGTAATACGAACCACAGGCATTACACGTTTATTTCGAGATGCCTAGTTTACCAGCAGGTCAAGGCGGAACGTCAGAGGCCAGCTGGTCTATTGCAGTCATTACCCATTCTCGAGTGGAAGTGGGAGCATATACGATGAACTTCGTTTTAAGGCTTCCTCGTTTCCAAGGAGGGAAGGATGCCATTTCGGTCATCGTTGACAGGCTGACGAAGTGTTCATACTTCATACCCTTCAAGGTGGGGCTCTCCACCGAGAAGTTGGCAGAGCTATACATGCAGCAGATAGTTCGCTTGCATGGAGTACCAGTGAGCATCGTATCGGACTGGGATAGCAGATTCACGTCCCACTACTGGAGGAGCTTGCAGAAAGAGTTGGGCAGTCGGCTCAAGTTCAGTACAGCGTACCACCCACAGATAGATGGACAGTCCGAGAGGACGATACAGACGCTAGAGGACATGCTGAGGACTTGTGTGCTGGTCTTTAGCGGATCATGGGAGGGCCATCTGCACTTGGTATAGTTTTCATACAACAACAGCTACCAAGCCAGCATCGGTATGTCTCCTTTCGAGGTACTATATGGACGACGATAACTGTCACTACCCGATCCCAACTAATTAGGTCGAACCGGATCATGCCCAGCCTGCACCGTTGTTGAGACGGCGGCAGTAAGCTGTTCCATTAGCAGGTAACCATAACAACAACATCTATATTTGTCACAACTCAAATTCGGAAAATAAAACTTTATTAAACTTTGAAATGAAATACAACTGGAAAATGTTCTGAAATAAATAACAGAGTTTAAAATAAACAACAATGCTGAAAAAGAAAAACTATCTAATCAGCCGGTTCATCGGCCTCAGTCCCAACGTCCTCCAATGGGGACTCTGGCAGCACTACGGGGTACAGAACAGGGTCGTAGTAACTACTGTATAACAGCTCAGCATCCTCAATGTCTCCTAAAAATATATCTCCAGTCATGAGGGAGCAAAGTACAATTCATGCTAATTTAAAACAGTTAAAATGAATAATAGAATCATGCACTTTTAAACAGTTTAGAAATGAACAGTTTTCTAGCAGTAAAATAGTGTGATTTGAATAGGTAATGAATATGACCGGCGTGGGATGTACAGTTGTATCCTATTGATACGATTCGGCTTATCTCCGTGTGTGTGAGGGGTAAGCTAATACAGTTCTAAGTTACAGTTGGATGTGGTCATAAATATTACTCTATTCCCCCAGTCCCCAATCAGTACAGTAGTCACAATCAGTACTCTCAGAGAGAGTTTCGTATTTGCATCGTGGTTTAAACTTGCAGTAAAGTGATTATTAAAATAACTGTAAAACTAACACTAACTATACTTGCCTCAAAAATGGACTTGACTGGAGAGGATGAAGACTTCGAGATGGAAATTCAGAATCATCCTCGAATTCCTACATTCGAAAAATTGACTCAGATTCCAGGGTTACCAATCTAGCTACGCTAGTTGAAATCTCTAATTGTGTCATAATCCATTTTAATTCTTATTTAACAAAACACAAACAGAATTACGATTATCGGTGCGTTGAATTTATAACGAGGGAAAAGATCGTTTAAACTTTGTATTCTGGGAAAACTCGTCGATACCAATTTAATTGATTAAAACTTTGTATTTTCGTAATTATAAATATAAAACTAAATTTCTTATTTTAGTGAGAAATACATGATTGTTAGTTGATATTAAAACTTGTAGATTTTTAGGTAAGAAAATCTTTATTAATTTTTTTATATGAAAATAACTTTTATTTAGATTTATTCGTACGCTACAAAAACTCGCAAAATCAGCAAATAACCAAAAAACCTACGCTACCAAATTACAGTTACAGAACCAACAACCAGCCGGGCTTATGCCCATTACAATTTATTTACATAAATTGAAATAAGACGAAAACGGTCGTTAGTTCTAAACTTTCTATAATTAATTACAATTAAATAAATTAAATAGTAGCTAGTCTCAGATATGGTCCAATCGTCAACTAGGCCAATGCCTCAACGTCCGGGCAAAGCCGATTTTGTTTGCACTTAGCCGGGGCCCATTGACCGATACGGTCGTCGCCCAAAATCCAAATATTTAATATAATTCCGAAATCCATTTTGAAATCATTTTTAAAATATAATTAAATTTACGAAAAAATCCGACAGCATCTCCTCTGTTTTTGGTCAACCCATAAACTGGGAAATATGTCGATAATTTTCCTGCAAATCCTAAACCAGGGAATCCCAAAATATATATATAAAATAATCCACAAACGTTCCACAGATTAATTCGGAACGACCCGAACCAAACTCGGGAGTCCGAATCCAACCAAAAATATCACAGCACAATACCGAAAATATCCAGAAGCTAAAATATATCGAAATCCATTTTCCGAAAAGTTTCGAAAAATCAAAACAACCAACAGAACCTTTCCGAAGGTTCTAAAACTACGACGTCGCTAAAAACCGAATTCCCAGGAGGAAATCGGGGACCAATCTCATCACAGACAACATAAAAATAGAATGGGACAGGGGTTATACCTCGGATTGCTCGGCTAGAGCTCTCAGATGCAAGTTATAGAAAAAGAAAGACGAGAACAGCAAGTCGGGAACCCGCGGACAGCGCTGGGGTGCTGGCCGGCAACAGCAGAAGTGCGCTGGATCGGGGTCCAGGGTGCGACGAGGCGCTGGGACAGCGCGTCGGCAGAAAGCCGAAAGGGGTCGGCGTCCACTGCGAAGGGGTCGGCTAGGGGAGCCGGGGGTGCGCCGGCGGGAGCTGCTCGCGGGCGGAGGGGCTGCCGGCGAAGGGTCGGCGAAGGGGCGCAGGGACTGTGGGGTCCGGGCGGCCGAGGGAGCCGCACAGGGGGCTGCTGGAGGCCGGCGAACGGGTTGGGCCGACGGGAAGGCCGACGGGAGCTGGGGACCGGGGGCCGCACGCTGGCGGTCGGCCGACGAAGAGGTGGCCGAGGGTTGGCGCCGCCGGGAAGATGCACGCGGGGCGCGGGTGCTCGACCCGTGGGTCGGGGCCGCGGGGAGGCCGGCCTAGGGCTCCGGCGTTGGGTTCGGTGAAGGGCTCTGGAGCTCTGGGAGGAAGGGTTTGAGAAGAGGAGAAGTGGAGGGGAGTTTGTTCTCCTGGAGAAAGTTTAGGGAGAGGGAAGAGTAAGTGAGGGAAAAGAGTGGGTTGGTGAAGGGATTAAAAGAAGAAAAGTGGGGATGAGTTATGTGGCTGTGAGGAGTTGTGGGAGAAAAAAAGGTGAACGTGGGAGGAGGAGTAGGGGTGAGTGCTGGTCCTTCGTGGACCAGCTCAAAAATTATTTTTTTTTATTAAGAATTAAGAATTCAAGAGAATCGGATTGGGTCTGGGTTCGGGCTCGGGTCTGGGTCAGCACCCAAAAACCATGTTTTTAATTTTCGAAATTAATTTTAACACTCAGAATGATACTAATAATTATAATATAAATATAATATTAATAATACTAATATTAATTAACAAAAAATTGGGTTTCACAATCTTCCATCCTTAGAAAATTTTGTCCTCGAAATTAAAGGCAAGGTTAGGGATTACCTTAAGTCTCAAACAGGTACGGGTACTGCTCCCGCATCTGGTCTTCTCACTCCCAGGTCGACTCACCTGGTGAGTTGTGCCGCCACATCACTCTGACTATCGGCATCACGGTGTTCCTGGTTCTCTTCTCGCCTCTGTCCAATATCGCCACTGGCTTCTCCGGCACTGTGAGGCTGGGTCCAATCTCCAGCTCTGAATGGTCCAAGATATGGCTCGGGTCCGGGATGTAGCGTCTCAGCTGCGAGACGTGGAAGTCGTTGTGGACGCCTTCGAGACTTGGGGGTAGAGCCACCCGATAAGCCACTTCTCCAATCCTGTTAAGTACTTCAAATGGACCAATGTACCCGGGGCTTAACTTTCCTGCTCTGCCGAAACGGATTGTTCCTTTGGTAGGAGAGATCTTCACAAACATATTATCGCCTTCTTCAAACTCCAAAGGCCGTCGGCTGCTATCGGCCCAATGCTTCTGTCTGTCCTGGGCAATCCTGAGCTTGTCTCTGATTATTCTCACCTTCTCTGCTGCTTCGGTCACCATCTCGGGTCCAAGCAACACTCATTTTCCGACGTCATCCCAAGCAAGTGGAGTGCGGCAACGACGTCCATAGAGTGCCTCGAACGGTGTCATACCGATGCTAGCTTGGTAGCTGTTGTTGTAAGAAAACTCTACCAAGTACAAATGATCTTCCCAAGACCCTCCAAATTCCAGGACGTAGGATCTCAACATGTCTTCTAGCGTCTGGATTGTTCTCTCTGATTGCCCGTCAGTCTGAGGGTGGTAGGCAGTGCTGAACTTCAGTTGGGTACCCAAGCTGTCATGCAAACTCTTCCAAAAGTGAGAGATAAATCTAGTATCTCTGTCAGATACGATACTTACCGGAACTCCATAAATCCGGTAGATGTGCCGCATGTACAGTGCTGCCAACTTCTCGGTGGATAGACCAACCTTGAAGGGGATAATGTGAGCTGACTTCGTCAGTCGGTCCACAATAACCCAAATGGCATCCTTCCCTCCTTGGGATCGAGGCAGTCCCGGCACAAAACCCATCGTTATGTGCTCTCATTTCCACTCCGGAATGTCAAGCGGCTACAATAGTCCTGCTGGTCTCTGTGTGCTAGCTTTAACTTGCTGACAAATTAAACATCTAGCCACATACCTGGATACGTCCTTCTTCATTCCGTACCAGCATACTATTATCCGCATATCCCGGTACATTTTGTTGGCTCCAAGATGTATGGAATACTGTGACTGGTGCGCTTTTCGCATCATCTCGTTCCTCAGTTCGCCAGTTGGTATGCAAAGTCTCGTACCATTCTTCAGTGTTCCATCGCTGGCGATTGAGAATCCTTCAAGTGTTCCTGCCAGCACTTGGTCTCTGAGTTTGTAAAGCGTCTCGTCTTAGAATTGTGCCTCCTTGACTCTGTCTATCAGACTTGAACGTACTTGCAACTGCATCATTGTTGACTCAGCTCCTGGTACGATGGCTTCACTCTCAAGTTTCTTCATCTCCTCCTCGGGCAGTACAATCTCCAATCCAAGCTTCTCCATGTCCTCCAGCAAATGACGCTCCTTGGTCAAGAACATTGCCATCGGGTATCGACTAAGTACATCTGCAACAACATTAGCCTTATCCGGATGATATTGCAGGTTGATGTCAAAATCCTTTATCAGCTCCAGCCATCGCCTCTGTCTCATGTTCAGCTCCTTCTGAGTGAAAACATATTTCAGACTTTTGTGGTCTGTAAATATTTTCACTCTCTCTCCATACAGGTAGTGCTTCCATAGCTTCAAAGCAAATATCACTGCTGCCAGCTCCAAATCATGTATGGGATAGTTCTTCTCATGAGTCCGTAATTGCCTAGATGCATAAGCAATCACTTTCCCGTGTTGTTGAAGAACGCAGCCCAGTCCCTTACCGGAAGCATCACTATAAATTGAGAAACTGCCGGTACCTGCGGGTAGCGCAAGTATCGGCGCTGTTGTAAGCCTCTTCTTCAGTTCTTCAAAAGCTGACTGGAAAGCTTCAGACCATATGAATTCCTCGTTCTTCCAGGTAAGCTTCGTCATTGGTTCCGCAATCTTGGAGAAATCCTTCACGAACTTCCGGTAGTAGCCAGCTAAACCCAGAAAGCTTCTGATCTCTGCAACCGAGCTTGGTGCAGTCCACTTCTCAATGGCAGCTATCTTCTTTGGATCCACCAAAATTCTTTTTTCTGTGACAATATGGCCCAAAAATTCTACTTTGTCTAAAAAGAATTCACATTTGGTTAGCTTACCATAGAGCTTCTCCTTCCTCAAGGTGCTCACCACTTTCCTCAGGTGCTCTTCATGCTCTTCTTCAGTCTTCGAGTAGATCAGTATGTCATCGATGAAGACAACAACAAACTAATCCAGGTATTCATGGAAAACCTTGTTCATGAGGTTCATGAATACCGTAGGAGCATTTATCAGTCCAAACGGCATGACCAAGAATTCAAATTGCCCATACTTGGTGTTGAACGCCGTCTTGGGAATATCCTCCTTTCTGACCTTAATTTGGTGGTAGCCTGATCTGAGATCTATCTTCGAAAATACCTTGGATCTATTCAGTTGATCAAACAGGTCGTCGATCCGGGGCGGAGGGTACTTGTTCTTGATGGTGATATTGTTCAGCGCCTGGTAGTCGATGCACATCCGTACGGTTCCATCCTTCTTGGACACGAACAAAACTGGTGCTCCCCAGGGTGAAGCCCCGTCTCTGATAAATCCTTGTGCCTTCAGCTCGTCGATCTGATCCTTAATCTCCTTGGCCTCCTTGGGGTTGACTCTGTAACATCCTCGAGAAATAGAAGAAGAGCCGGGTACTAGATCAATGGTGAATTCTACACCTCGATCCAGCAACAATACTGGAAGACTATCTGGGAAGACGTCCATGAATTCCACGATGATAGGGTGAGGAGGCCCGGGTTCTTCAGTGATTGAGGAGTAGGTAACACTTGTCATGTCATCCGGAGCTCGAGAGATTTCAAACTCCGGTTCTCCTGGTGGACTGAAGATTACACATCCTCGATGATAATCTATCAGCGCATGCTGTTCACTTAACCAGTCCATCCCTAGGACTACATCATAATTGGGCAGGGGCATCACTAGTAAGGGTGTTAAGAATTGATGGCCTGAGATGGTTATGGGATAATTACAAGCCTCAGTGATGGGTATAGGTCTACCACCAGTCATAACCCTACTAATCACCTTGCTAAGTCTCGAATCTATGTGGTGTGCAGAAATAAACTCTGATGATATGAAACTATGTGATGCACCCGAATCAAATAATGCTAGAGCAGGATGCAAAAACACATAAATGGAACCTGTGATGACATCAGCGGTGGGTTTCTGCTCTGGTTTCTGCTCATCAGCTACTAGGGCAAAAGCTCGCCCGGTCTTCTGCTGGTGCTGTCTGAACTGTTGTTGCTGAGTGGGTAGGGGAGCTCTTTGTTGAGTTGCTCCGGCTCGGTGGACTGACGAGGGACAGTCCCTCACTTGGTGGGTGGCAGACCCACAGACTAGGCAGTGTCCCAGCTTCTTCCTGCATATGTTCGACTGATGTCCTGGCCTCTTACAAAAATCACAGACAGGGATCTGCTTCTGAGGCGCTCTGTCATTTGTCCTTGCCTGATGGTGCTACTGCTGCTGGTGCGAAGGCCTGTTGTTGTTGTTGTTGGGCCTCTTCTGGTTACCCTGGAAGTTGCTAGTTCCAGGATACTCCCTCTTGGATCGAGGAAGCTGGCTCTTCTCCACATCCTGAGCTCGTATCAGGATCCTCTCATATGTCTTGGCGCTACCTGCGATTACAGGGGTACGAATCTCTTCTCTTAATCCATACCTGAATCGTTCAGCACGATCCTTGGGGTCAGCAACCAGGTTCTGGGCAAAACGGCTAAGTCGACCGAACTCTGCCGCATATTCGCTGACCGTCATATTCCCTTGCTTCAGGTCCTGGAATTGCCTTTCCATCTCCCGCATCTCAGATGTTGGAAAGAACTTTCTGCGGAACAGCCTCTTGAAGGTGTCCCAGTCGAGCTGCTTGTCCTGGAGTCGGGGTTCATTCCGATACCAGGTGCTTGCCACATCTTGTAGCTGGAGTCCTACTGCTTCAGTCTTGAGGTCCTCTGGGAGTCGAACAACGCTCAAGGGACGCTCCATGCTGTCTAGCCATTCATCGGTGTAGATGATACCCTCGGTTCCTTTGAAAGGTAGAGGGCCTTGCTTCTTAAAGCTTTCTATATCTCCGACCTTCATGTAATAATACGCCTCTAATCAAAAGAATGGCCTTAAAGATATAAATCTTAACTCCTGAATCATGCTTACCTTGGCAGGTCGTGGCTCCGATGAAGTGGTTCCTCCTCTTTCGAGGGCAGCGATAGCCACATTGTGGGCATTCTCCATGCCTTCTTTCATAATCGCGGTCTGCTCGCGATGGGCTGCAGCTTGGGCTGCAGTCTGTTCTCGATGAGCTTCTGCTTGGGCTCTCTGGGCTTCGAGCACTCCACGTAGCATTCCCACTAGATCAGTGGGATCCACGAGCACTGGTGGGACAGCTGGTACGGACACTACCGCAGGGATCTGCGGCTCAACCCGAGGAAGTGTAGGGTTCGCCGCTTGAAAAGTAGTGGCGTAAGCACCGCGGAGTACTGGAGATTGATGGAGACGGTCGGTCAGCTGCAACGGTGAAGGGTCTGGACGTGCTGGGGGAGATGGGGTGTGTTCAGATGATGACACCTCATCGCCAGCAGGGGTGGTCTTTTCCTTGGTCATAATCTGGAAGGTTTAGGGTACAAACATAAGCAAGGTATCCTACCAGTCTATAATCAAACAAAAATATTTATTTATATATAATTCGGACCTATGTTGTGACAAATCAATGTTCTAATGTTCTAATTGTTTCTAGGTATGTTTTCCTAGGTTGTTGTATTGGACCTGCATGGGCCACCACTAAAAACATGTCACGACCCGATCCCAACTAATTGGGTCGAACCGGATCATGCCCAGCCTGCACCGTTGTTGAGACGGCGGCAGTAAGCTGTTTCATTAGCAGGTAACCATAACAACAACATCTATATTTGTCACAACTCAAATTCAGAAAATGAAACTTTATTAAACTTTGAAATGAAATACAACTAAAAAATGTTCTAAAATAAATAACAGAGTTTAAAATAAACAACAATGCTGAAAAAGAAAAACTATCTAATCAGCCGGTTCATCGGCCTCAGTCCCAACGTCCTCCAATGGGGACTCTGGCAGCACTACGGGGTACAGAACAGGGTCGTAGTAACTGCTGTATAACAGCTCAGCATCCTCAATGTCCCCTAAAAATATATCTCCAGTCATGAGGGAGCAAAGTACAATTCATGCTAATTTAAAACAGTTAAAATGAATAATAGAATCATGCACTTTTAAACAGTTTAGAAATGAACAGTTTTCTAGCAGTAAAACAGTGTGATTTGAATAGGCAATGAATATGACCGGCGTGGGATGTACAGTTGTATCCTATTGATACGATTCGGCTTATCCCCGTGTGTGTGAGGGGTAAGGTAATACAGTTCTAAGTTACAGTTGGATGTGGTCATAAACATTACTCTATTCCCCCAGTCCCCAATCAGTACAGTAGTCACAATCAGTACTCTCAGAGAGAGTTTCGTGTTTGCATCGTGGTTTAAACTTGCAGTAAAACGATTATTAAAATAACTGTAAAACTAACACAAACAATACTTGCCTAAAAAATGGACTTGACTGGAGAGGATGAAGACTTCGAGATGGAAATTCAGAATCGTCCTCGAATTCCTACATTCGAGAAATTGACTCAGATTTCAGGGTTACCAATCTAGCTACGCTAGTTGAAATCTCTAATTGTGTCATAATCCATTTTAATTCTTATTTAACAAAACACAAACAGAATTACGATTATCGGTGCGTTGAATTTATAACGAGGGAAAAGATCGTTTAAACTTTATATTTTAGGAAAACTTGTCGATACCAATTTAATTGATAAAAACTTTGTATTTTCGTAATTATAAATATAAAACTAAATTTCTTATTTTAGTGAGAAATACATGATCGTTAGTTAATATTAAAACTTGTAGATTTTTAGGTGAGAAAATCTTTATTAATTTTTTATATGAAAATAACTTTTATTTAGATTTATTCGTACGCTACAAAAACTCGCAAAATCCGCAAATAACCAAAAAACCTACGCTACAAAATTACAGTTACAGAACCAACAACCAGCCGGGCTTATGCCCATTACAATTTATTTACATAAATTGAAATAAGACGAAAATGGTCGTTAGTTCTAAACTTTCTATAATTAATTATAATTAAATAAATTAAATAAATTAAATAGTAGCTAGTCTCAGATATGGTCCAATCGTCAACTAGGCCAATGCCTCAACGTCCGGGCAAAGCCGGTTTCGCTTGCACTTAGCCGGGGCCCATTGACCGATACGATCATCGCCCAAAATCCAAATATTTAATATAATTCCGAAATCCATTTTGAAATCATTTTTAAAATATAATTAAATTTACGAAAAAATCCGACAGCATCTCCTCTGTTTTTGCTCAACCCAAAAACTGGGAAATATGTCGATAATTTTCCTGCAAATCCCAAACCAGGGAATCCCAAAATATATATATAAAATAATCCACAAACATTCCACAGATTAATTCGGAATGACCCGACCAAACTCGGGAGTCCGAATCCAACCAAAAATATCACAGCACAATACCGAAAATATCCGGAAGCTAAAATATATCGAAATCCATTTTCCGAAAAGTTTTGGAAAATCAAAACAACCAACAGAACCTTTTCGAAGGTTCCAAAACTATGACGTCGCAAAAAACCGAATTCCCAGGAGGGAATCGGGGACCAATCTCATCACAGACAGCATAAAAATAGAACGGGCCAGGGGTTATACCTCGGGTTGCTCGGCTAGAGCTCTCAGATGCAAGTTATAGAAAAAGAAAGACGAGAACAGCAAGTCGGAAACCCGCGGACAGCGCTGGGGTGCTGGCCGACAACAGCAGAAGTGCGCTGGATCGGGGTCCGGGGTGCGACGAGGCACTGGGACAGCGCGTCAATGGGAAGGCGAAGGGGGTCGGCGTCCACTGTGAAGGGGTCGGCTAGGGGAGCCGGGGGTGCGCCGGCGGGAGCTGTTCGCGGGCGGAGGGGCTGCCGGTGAAGGGTCGGCGAAGGGGCGCAGGGGCTGCGGGGTCCGAGCGGCCGAGGGAGCCGCACAGGGGGCTGCTGGAGGCCGGCGAACGGGTTGGGCCGACGGAAAGGCCGGCGGGAGCTGGGGACCGGGGGCCGCACGCTGGCGGTCGGTCGACGAAGAGGTGGCCGGGGGTTGGCGCCGCTGGGAAGATGTACGCGGGGCGCGAGTGCTCGGCCGGTGGGTCGGGGCCGCGGGGAGGCCGGCCTAGGGCTCTGACGTTGGGGTCGGTGAAGGGCTCTGGAGCTCTGGGAGGAAGGGTTTGAGAAGAGGAGAAGTGGAGGGGAGTTTGTTCTCCTGGAGAAAGTTGAGGGAGAGGGAAGAGTAAGTGAAGGAAAAGAGTGGGTTGGTGAAGGGATTAAAAGGAGAGAAGTGGGGATGAGTTATGTGGCTGTGAGGAGTTGTGGGAGAAAAAGAGGTGAACGTGGGAGGAGGAGTAGGGGTGAGTGCTGGTCCTTCGTGGACCAGCTCAAACATTATATTTTTTATTAAGAATTCAGAATTCTAGAGAATCGGATTGGGTCTGGGTTCGGGCTCGGGTCTGGGTCAGCACCCAAAAACTATGTTTTTAATTTTCGAAATTAATTTTAACACTCAGAATGATACTAATAATTATAATATAAATATAATATTAATAATACTAATATTAATTAATAAAAAATTGGGTTTTACAATGCCGTACACCGCTCTTTTTGGGATGACGTTGGAGATAGAGTTATGCTTGGGATAGAGATGATCACTGATGCTGTAAAGAAGGTCAGGATGATTAGAGACAGGCTCAGAGTTGCTCAGGACATGCAAAAACATTGGGCCGATGCTAGTCGTAGAACGATGGAGTTCGCCGACGGA
>JANAVB010020400.1:17716635-17740158 GCA_029216955.1 Iris pallida
TTTATCCTTGAAGGAGGATGCTTCGTTTGCGGACAGAAGGGTCACCAAAAGTGAGATTGCATAGCCCGTAGACCAAATTATCCCAACGCACCACCATAACAACACCGTGAAGAGAATCGAGGACAGGCGCCCCGACCTCCTCAGTCCACTCAACCCAACAACCAAGACCGACGCCCTAATGCTCAGGGGCGTGTCTTTGGTCTGACTCGAGATGAGGTATTCGCTTCCGACACTGTCGTGACAGGTATATTGAGTTTCAATAATGTACCTACTCATGTGTTATTTGATTCAGGCGCTTCGCATACTTTCATATCGTCGAACTTTACCGCCGAGCACAAATTTCCTGTAATATCGTTAGACCTTGATCTTAGTGTAAGTATGCCTTCAGGCATGCTACTACTCACAAATTTAGCCTGCGGGTGAGGAACCATATGTATTGGGGGTCAAAAGATCGGTATTGATGCGATAGTTCTAGATATGAAGGACTTCGACATCATACTGGGCGTGGATTGGCTCGATCCTTGCAACGCCATAATCGATTGCGCAGGAAAGAGGGTCACCTTTCGAATACTTGGAGTACCCAAATTTTGCTATTCGTGTGGTGAAGTATCGCCGACCTGTATGGTGATCTCGTCGATTTCTGCTCGGAAGCTGCTTCATTCTGGATGCGAAGGCTACTTGGCGTCCGTTCGTGACATGAGACATGATGGTGCAAACGCGGGTCAGACCGACGTTGTGGCAAAATTCTCAAACGTGTTCCCGGATGAGCTACCTGGCATGCCGCCCGATTGAGAGAGAGAGTTCACCATCGACACATTCCCTGACACCCGGCCGATCTCAAAAGCTCCGTACAGAATGACCGCTACAGAATTGAAGGAACTGAAGGCATAACTACAGGAATTACTTGACAAAGGGTTCATCCGTCCGAGTATCTCGCTGTGGGGTGCGCCCGTGCTATTCGTGAAGAAGAAGGATGGATCGATACGGCTCTATATCGACTATCGGGAATTGAATAAGGCCACCGTCCGGAACAAATATCCCCTGCCCCGCATCGACGACTTGTTTGACCAGCTCCAAGGTGCAATGGTGTTTTCGAAGATTGATCTGCGATCGGGTTATCACCAACTCAAAGTCAAGCCAGATGATGTGCCGAAGTCTGCCTTCCGTACTCGCTATGGGCACTACGAGTTCTTGGTAATTTCGTTCGGTCTGACAAACGCCCCTGTCGTCTTCATGGATCTAATGAATTGGGTGTTCCATCCGTTTGTTGACAAATTCGTAGTAGTCTTCATCGACGACGTCTTCGTCTACTCGAAGGATCGAGCGCAACATACAGAGCATCTGTGAATGGTACTCCAAACCCTTCGAGAGAATCAGTTGTATGCGAAGATGAGCAAGTGTAAATTCTGGCTGAATAGCGTCTCATTTTTTGGGCATATCGTCTCTGCCACGGACATCGCAGTCGATCCGAAGAAAGTCGAGGTAGTTGCTGATTGGAAACGATCCACATCAGTTAGCGAAATTCGAAGCTTCCTCGGCTTGGTGGGATACTACGGACTCTTCGTGAAGGACTTCGCGAAGATTGCATCGCCGTTGACTCGCATCACCCAGAAAGGAGTCGCATTCAAGTAGTCAGACGACTGTGAAGCTTCCTTCCAGGAGCTCAAATAACGGCTCATTTCGGCCCCGATACTTGCTCTTCCTGAAGGGACGGAGGAATTTCAAATCTTCAGCGATGCTTCTGGCCAGGGCTTGGGGTGTGTGCTCATGCAGCGAGATAAGGTGATATCTTTTGCTTTCCGACAGTTGAAGCCGTACGAGAAGAACTATCCCACGTACGACCTAGAACTAGCGACAATTGTGTTCACATTGAAGCTGTGGCGTCACTATCTCTATGGCATGGCGTGCAGGATTTATACGGACCACAAAAGTCTCAAGTATCTCTTCACCCAGAAAGAACTGAATTTGCACAGAGGCGATGGCTCGAACTGATCAAAGACTATGACTTATCAATCGACTACACGCCGGGTAAGAGAAATGTGGTAGCGGATGCGCTGAGCCAAAAGTACTTAGCTTCGTTATGCATCAACGATCGACTGCTGCATGACTTGGAAAGGATGGGCATTGAACTTCGAGTTCATTTTAGAAACATAAAGCTGCCACAACTGTGGGTAGAACCGAGCCTGTTGGAGAGAATCAAGTCTGCTCAAAAGGATGACCCATATCTGGAGAAGATGCGGAAGCTGATATCGACAGGAAAATTGTCCGACTTTACAGAGGACGAGTCGGAAGTGTTGTGAGTGAAGGGACGGCTATGCGTTCCGGACGACGCAGAACTTAGAAAAGAGATAATATCGGAGGCGCATTATGCAAAATATTCTTTGCATCTTGGTAGCACCAAGATGTATAAGGACCTCCGCGTTGTCTTTTGGTGGCATGGCATGAAGAGGGACATAGCGCTCTTTGTGTCAAAGTGTATGGCCTGTCAGCAAGTCAAAGTCGAGCACTAGCGACCGGGCGGGAAGATACAGAACCTTGCCATTCCAGAGTGGAAATGGGATCATATCACTATGGATTTTGTTGTTAGCTTGCCGAGGACACCGCGGGGGAACGACACCGTGTGGGCCATCTTCGATCGACTAACTAAGTCAGAGCACTTCATCGCCATCAAAGTTACTTGGAGCGTCGACCTCCTTGCTCAGATATACCTTGATGAAATAGTTCGGCTGCACGGGGTCCCAGTATCTATCGTCTCTGTAAAACCCCTATTTTTTAATTATTTTTTTATTATTTTATTAGACTTAAAAATAAATTTATACAATTTATGGTTTTTTTTTTTGATGACCCGATTTGGCCAATTCAGCCCGAACAGGGCCCGAACAAATTTAAGCCCATGTGAGCATGTGGGGTGACTAAGATGGCCATGTAGGAACATTTCATGTGTGTACAAATATTTTTAAATAATTTTGAGACTTGTTGAATATTTATTGACTTTTGGTACAAAATTTATGTTTTATTAATAAAATAATATTTTACAAGATGGTACAATTTTCTGGACCCACACATGGGTGAGCGATGAAGTTCACCCATTGGGACGATTATTATTATTTTATTATAATTTAAGTTATTTTGTGGAGATTTAATAAACATGTTTTTCCTATTTAAAGGTTGAGTTGATTTATTAAGGATTGAATTTATATATATGTAGATATGCTCAAATATATTAAATAATTGGATAGTTGACTTTTAAATGGTAATTGGATTTTAAATAAATTTTTGGTATATATATATATATATATATATATATATATATATATATATATATATATATATATTATATTTAAAAGTTTGAAAAGATTTGAAAAAAAAAAGGGGGCTATGTGGTCGGCCCCACCAAAGTGGGAACCGACCACATTAGCAAAGGAATAACACAGCAAGCTTGTGAGCCCTTCATAAGCAACTAACAGCAACTTATTTTGGCCGAACCCCTCCCCCTTTATACAATACATATATACATATGTATACATAGGTATTAAAACTAAACCTAAACCCTAATCAATCCGAATTTCTTCCTCCTCTCTTCTCCATCCTCCTCCCTCTCCTCGGCGTGCGTGCCCAACCTCGCCGGAGTGACAGCAGTCCCGCCTCCCGGTCGTCACGACGACAACAACAACAACAACAACAGATTCCCACATTCCCGATCGATATCTCTCTCATTTTAACTCTGATTTCAGATCCGTAAATTCGTGTAGAAGGCCCACATGACCCTCTTCGAGATCCCCCAGGTGGATTTCGACATGGCCATCCAACTTGCTCGATAAATTGAAACAAATTTGGAGAAAAACCACTTTTCTGAATATTAAAAACTGTTGTAAAACACCAACTTGTCGGACAATTTTCGTTCTGTACAATAGGATTTTGTAGAAACTAATTGAAGGTAGTCAAAGACAACATAACTGAGATTGTAACACACCTTTTGGATTCACTTTTTATCTAGTATGTAGAAAGTTACACGTTGTTAAAGTTTTTCGAAAAATTGTAAATTCTGTTTTCAAAAAGTAGAAAAACACCCGATACGGTGTGCGCCCCGACAAACCGGGCGACGTGGTCGTACACTATATGCATCGAAAGGCACGTATGGATGTTGTCGACGTGTGGGAACTGACGGAACCCAATTTCATTGCATGCGCGCGACGATATCAGTACGTATCCGTCGAGATATCCCGTATCGACCCTTTGCAAATTAAGTCACAACTTTGTGCACACTCATCATATCTCGATGAAACTTGTGCCATTGGACTCGAAATATTTTTTTGGTCCTGTGAGCCAAGTTTGGTCCGATTCTGAGACCGTTGATCGGGACACCATTTTGGCGGGCCCACAATCCTACTCAACGGGCGATTTTGTGCACGGCCCACCGGAATCCAAAATTGGACATACCGTTGGGTTCATCTCATCAAAATAAATCTGTAGACATATAGTTTGACAACTTTAGAGACCGTAGATATTGGCACGTATTTCGGTGCAAGGCGGGTCCAAAGACGGACATCGTTTTGACCCGAAATTACGATTTCGCCCCTGTTCTAGAATTTAACTTTTGGACAGGCGTTTCCAAGGCATATCTTTTATTTCAAACTCGTTCGTGATGTTTGTTACAGCATCCGGAGTCATCTGTGGGATTTGGCTTTTCTTGCTTCGTTTATTTGTCTATTCGAGCTATTGGATTATTCTCTTTTGCACATAACCTCAGGCAAGATACCTTGCCATTATACTGTTTATATTCAGTTTGTATTTTATTATATATCACTGTTCATTTATTTCCAGTTCTTACCGTTCTTGATTAACTGTCTGCTCCGTGATATTAGATATACTTTGTTATTATCCTTTGATTGCGTGTGGACTTAGAGTTAAGAGACTACCGACTGTAGTGTATCGCATATACCTTGACACAGTTGTACCACGAGGATGTGTGAGATGAGTAGCATGTAGAGGTTCTTGTGTGTGGGCTGATCCCTCATGCGCATGCGATAGGGCTAACTGCTAATAGAGGCATGTTAGGAGACTTAGCAGTTAGTAGAGGTATATGAGACATGGATGTGACTCTGTTAGGCATTGGGTGGGAAGAACAGTTCCTTAACGTATGGGCCAAGTATGCACTTCCCTATTACCGGTTATCTCCGCGGGAGATACGGTCCTGGATCCTGATACTGATTTACTGCTGGCCTCTGACATTCGATGAATGTTATGCTTTGAGGTCCCTGGTATCCTGATGGGCTATACCTGAGATTACTGCTACTGAGCCAGAGTGCCCATGCGTTGGAGGTTTGTTCTTAACTGCATAAACACTGTAGTATGGTTAGATTACCTTATTGTCGTCTTGTCACTTATTTCGGTTTGTGACATATTATATATTCAGTTTATTATGGCATGTTCTTTATGTATCTTGTTACGTCCTCTGAGGACCTGGTTATCACTCCAGGTGTATGCTTCTGTGAATTTGCAGGTGTTCTAGCCAAGGCCGTGATCTTCTCCTTTCTTTCGAAGACGATTGCGCTTGGTTCGTCTCGTTATTTTATCAATCACTTCTTGTACATTTTATTTGAGATAGTTGGTAGTAGACTTTGTCTCCGTCCAACAATTGTATACATGACAAATTCAAAGTTGCTTTTATATCATTTATTTATCTAGTGGATGAGATTTAGTTATTCTGGATTTACTGCATTTTACAGCTTATGTATTCATACGAGGTTTCCATATATTGGAGTATACTTCGTATGTATGCAGCTGGCATGGATACGTACTTAGTCCTAAGTATTTTAGGACTGGACGTTACATATTTTTGTGGTGGCCCATGCAAGTCAAGTTTGTCACTTCGGTTACGTAATTGTACCGATGTGAGCCTGCAACAAAGGATTAGAATCTAGGAATCTCATCCATACTGCTTGACCTCTTTCCTTGGCTTCAAATTTCGGATTCTCGTTCGACTTCCTTGAATTGCATCTTGCTTGATTCCTTTCTACCGTCGATTCTTAATTTCGTGCTTAGTGTCAACTAGGAAGATGACTACATTAGTATATGCTCATAGGTCACACATATGGCTAGAATGGTTATATTGGCAATTAGAATACGTTCAAGACACTAATTGAGTTAAAAAGGCTTCTTGTGTGAATTAATGATTAATAATTTGTAAAGTAGGATACTACTAAGGAAGGTTTTAAACTTGAGATTTCTAAATAGTAAACACCATAGGATTGATACTGCAGAAAGGAGAAAAAATTTATATATATATATATATATATATATATATATATATATATATATATATATATATATCTTTATACCCATGATTTAAGAAATTGATTGGCTTTTTTTAGATTTGATATTTATGATTTATTGGGATATAGCTATACATCTTTGCACAAGTATAAAATTGATTTGCTTTTCGAGTTGTGATATTTATGAGTTTGGATGATAGATATACATATTTGAACAAATATAAAATTTATTTTAATTTTCGAGTTTTAATGTTCATGATTTATTGTACTATAGTTATACACCTTTGAACAGTTATAAATTGGTTTGAAAATGATCTTAGCTTTTAAAATGGCCGTAGGAATTATTCAAATTTGAGTTGTACAACTTGCGATTTTCGTGTTTGGTAAATTTTGAATTTTAAGTGGAAGTAATGACGGTGAATTTTGGTTTAAATATTTAAAAGTTATAAAAACGATTTTTGAGAAATTTTTATTTTAAATGGTGTCCTACGATTGAGGATTTACAATTCTATTTAAATTTTGGTATAAAAAAAAGAAAGATTTTGACTGATAAGATTATTTGAAAATTTAGCTTAATGAGGGATTGCTAATATTAAAAATTTTGGGAGAATTTCGAAGGAGGTGATGGACAGTTATTATGATTGATTAAAGGAAGTTACCATTTAGAAGTTATGATTTTGTCGGAATAACTTAGCATGAATAGAAGTTAAAATTGATGAGAGCATTGAGCTTAAATTTTGAGATTGCTTTTAATATGCTAAGAGTTTTATTATGAGTTATTTGAAAATTTTTGAGTGTTAAAATTTTGATTGATTGTGAAATTTTTATGGATTCGTAAATTATGAACTCTTGAGTTAAATAGTTAAATTTAAACGTTAATTTTGGAAAAGGTTAGTAGTAACATGATAAAATTTTGTTTTGAGATTTATGAGAGTGATTTAAATTTTTATAATGAATTTGAACGGCTTGGAGTGAATACAAATTTTGGTGGGTTATTTTTGAAAGTTTAATTTGAAACTTTTGGAGGAAACTTGAGTTAAATTTTAATGGTAGGCCCCAAGATAACCCTACTGAGTATTCCACACTAATTGCCATGTCACCTATGACCATGATAGTAGTATATACACAAGTGTTGTTAGTCATCTACCCAGCTAGGTGACTGTATTTCCACACTGACTTAGTCGACCTTCCTTCAATTCTAGATCTTTTAATTACGACCTTCTAACCCATTTGCATTTTGAGTAATGAGTTAATGGTTCCTTAACTGTATTCATCTAGAAGACTATCTTCTCTTCGAAATTGTGTTCCTGAATTATTTTTACTGGATTCCTTAATTAATTTTATTTCATGCTTTAACTTGATCTTCTTTATTTTGTGCATTAATTATCACCTTGTGAACTCCCACTTTCTATTTTTGATCTTTTGGCGTCCCTTACCGTGACTTAGATGTTTGGAGCACAATACTAGACTTTTCCATCCAACAAATTTCATATGTAAGACCTAGACAAGGCCACCTTCATGTAGATATATCTTGTCCCACCAAAACCCATCTCCTTGTACTCTGTTTCTTGATATGACCTTATGGTCAAAATGGCCAAACTATATTCTTTACCATGATACAGATATATTTTTCGACCACGGATAGGGATTCAACCTCGACTCAATTCTTTCGACCCGATATGTGATTGTGTTCTACTAAATTCCTTAAATGCTTAAATTTGTACTTTATCTCGATTGCTTGACCCATTGTCCCATGATACTAGTAGTTTAACTCTTGTAAGTTGGGTAGAATACCTCACCACCTAACAAACCTTTTTTTCTTGTGAACCACATTGGTAAGTTCACTTAGACTATAAATTCAGAGGACCCTACCTTATCTAGTCTACCAAGCCATAAATAAAGAAACACTAGGACAACTGTAAAGGCCCAAACTTTGGGCGAGCATTGATTTTAAAAGATCTTGGACTATTTAATTTCCATCATCAGTACCTCCCTTGCACATATTTTGACTACCCCATGCTGCTAATGTAGCTTCAGTTTTGCAAGCTTATTTCGTTGTCAAGCTTGATCATGACATATTTTATTGGGTGCACCCACTAACATATTGTCTAATCAGAACCGGTACATAATGGTCTGATCAACCTATTGCACTTTGGTTCGCTTATCATATCTTATTCTATGCGGATCGAGACATAGTTAGACCTGCCTTAGAGTCTCATCCGCGACAGTCTTGGCAATTCTCTTTTGAAATTATTTTTGCCGCCTATGAACCCCGTAATTCGTACTCCATATATAACACCATCTTTGAAACCTTTGTTGTTCTTGTCTTTTACTTACTTTGGAAAGACAAGGCACTGTACTGCTAAGATAGACTCAAGGTACCATCTCTGGTTGCCCTATCAGTTATCTATACACAAATGTAGACAGCCACCAACCGACTCATGTGGCTGAATCCTCGCCTTTAACTACCCCTCATTCTTCAACTCTAGAATTGTTATCGTGCCCTCCCAATTATTCTTGAGCACTCGAGAATAATTCTAATTGTTCATTTAAATCTAAGTCTCAACCCAGATGATTAGTATCCAGTTTTCTCTCAAGGAACCATATCTCTCGAATGTCTAATTTATTCTCTTTGGTCTACTCAATTCCTTACCGTTCTCTAAACTTGGATATTCAAAATTTTGTTACCTTCACTAGCAATCCTTATTTGAATTCCATAATCAGGATATATTTTTTCTATATATCAACTCTACAATTTTCTAATGCACGGTTGTGTGGAACGCCGTTTCATCGCCCCTCCAAAATTTAATTGTATTTTGGTATTGACGAACTCTTCCTATCCCTCAACCCTATCTACCCTATTAATCCTAAATTTCGAGGACAAAATTCTTGTAAGTTGGGTAGGATGTAAAACCCCAATTTTTTTAATTATTTTTTATTATTTTATTAGACTTAAAATTGAATTTATACAATTTATGGTTTTTTTTATGACCCGATTTGGCCAATTCAGCCCGAACAGGGCCCGAACAAATTTAAGCCTATGTGAGCATGTGGGTTGACTAAGATGGCCATGTAGGAACATTTCATGTGTGTACAAATATTTTTAAATAATTTTGAGACTTGTTGAATATTTATTGACTTTTGGTACAAAATTTATGTTTTATTAATAAAATAATATTTTACAAGATGGTATAATTTTCTAGACCCATACATGGGTGAGCGATAAAGTTCACCCATTGGGACGATTATTATTATTTTATTATAATTTAAGTTATTTTGCGGAGATTTAATAAACATGTTTTTCCTATTTAAAGGTTGAGTTGATTTATTAAGGATTGAATTTATATATATGTAGATATGCTCAAATATATTAAATAATTGGATAGTTCACTTTTAAATGGTAATTGGATTTTAAATAAATTTTTGGTGTATATATATATATATATATATATATATATATATATATTATATTTAAAAGTTTGAAAAGATTTGAAAGAAAAAAAAAGAAAAAAAAGGGACTATGTGGTCGGCCCCACCAAAGTGGGAACCGACCACATTAGCAAAGAAATAGCACAGCAAGCTTGTGAGCCCTTCATAAGCAACTAACAGCAACTTATTTTAGCCGAACCCCACCCCCCCCCCCCTTTATACAATACATATATACATATGTATACATAGGTATTAAAACTAAACCTAAACCCTAATCAATTCGAATTTCTTCCTCCTCTCTCCTCCATCCTCCTCCCTCTCCTCGGCGTGCGTGCCCAACCTCGCCGGAGTGACAGCAGTCCCGCCTCCCGGTCGTCACGACGACAACAACAACAACAGATTCCCACATCAAGGTATCCCACTTCCCCGATCGATATCTCTCTCATTTTAACTCTGATTTCAGATCCGTAAATTCGTGTAGAAGGCCCACATGACCCTCTTCGAGATCCCCTAGGTGGATTTCGACATGGCCATCCAACTTGCTCGAAAAATCAAAGCGAAGTTGGAGAAAAACCACTTTTCTGAATATTAAAAACTGTTGTAAAACACCAACTTGTCGGCCAATTTTCGTTCTGTACAATAGGATTTTGTAGAAACTAATTGAAGGTAGTCAAAGACAACATAACCGAGATTGTAACGCACCTTTTGGATTTACTTTTTATTTAGTATGTAGAAAGTTACACGTTAAAGTTTTCCGAAAAATTGTAAATTTTGTTTTCAAAAAGTGGAAAAACACTCGATACGGCGTGCGCCCCGACAAACCGGGCGACGTGGCCGTGCACTATATGCATCAAAAGGCGCGTATGGATGTTGTCGATGTGTGGGAACTGACGGAACCCGATTTCGTTGCATGCGCGCGACGAAATCAGTGCGTATCCGTCGAGATACCCCGTATCGACCCTTTGCAAATTAAGTCACAACTTTGTGCATAGTCATCATATCGCGATGAAACTTGCGCCATTGGACTCAAAATATTTTTTTGGTCATGTGAGCCAAGTTTGGTCCGATTCTGAGACCGTTGATCGGGACGCTATTTTAGCGGGTCCACAATCCTACTCAACGGGCGATTTTGTGCACTGCCCACCGAAATCCAAAATTGGACATACCGTTGGGTTCGTCTCATCAAAATAAATCCGTAAACATGTAGTTTGACGACTTTAGAGACCGTAGATATTGGCACGTATTTCGGTGCAACGTAGGTCCAAAGGCGGACATCGTTTTGACCCAAATTACGATTTCGTCTCTGTTCCAGAATTTAACTTTTGGACAGGCGTTTCCTAGGCATATATTTTATTCCAAACTCGTTCGTGATGTTTGTTGCAGCATCCGGAGTCATCTGCGAGATTTGGCTTTCTTGCTTCTTTTATTTGTCTGTTCGAGCTACTGGATTATTCTCTTTTACACATAACCTCAGGCAAGATACCTTGCCATTATACTGTTTATATTCAGTTTGCATTTTATTATATATCACTGTTCATTTATTTTAGTTATTACTGTTCTTGATTTACTGTCTGCTCAGTTATATTAGATATACTTTGTTATTATCCTTTGATTGCATGTGGACTTAGAGTTAAGAGACTACCGACTGTAGTGTATCGCATATACCTTGACACAGTTGTACCACGAGGATGTGTGAGATGAGTAGCATGTAGAGGTTCTTGTGTGTGGGCTGATCCCCCATGTGCATGCGATAGAGCTAACTGCTAATAGAGGCATGTTAGGAGACTTAGCAGTTAGTAGAGGTATATGAGACATGGATGTGACTCTGTTAGGAATTGGGTGGGAAGAACAGTTCCTTAACGTATGGGCCAAGTATGCACTTCCCTATTGCCGGTTATCTCCGTGGGAGATACGGTCCTGGATCCTGATACTGATTTACTTCTGGCCTCTAACATTCGATGAATGTTATGCTTTGAGGTCCCTGGTATCCTGATGGGCCATACCTGAGATTACTGCTACTGAGCCAGAGTGCCCATGCGTTGGAGGTTTGTTCTTAACTGCATAAACACTGTAGTACGGTTAGATTACCTTATTGTCGTCTTGTCACTTATTTCGGTTTGTGACATATTATATATTCAGTTTATTATGACATGTTCTTTATGTATCTTGTTACGTCCCTCTGAGGACCTGGTTATCTCTCCAGGTGTGTGCTTCTGTGAATTTGCAGGTGTTCTAGCCAAGGCCGTGATCTTCTCCATTCTTTCGAAGACGATTGCGCTTGGTTCGTCTCGTTATTTTATCAATCACTTCTTGTACATTTTATTTGAGATAGTTGGTAGTGGACTTTATTTCCGCCCAACGATTGTATACATGACAAATTCAAAGTTGCTTTTATATCATTTATTTATCTAGTAGATGAGATTTAGTTATTCTAGATTTACTGCATTTTATAGCTTATGTATTCATGCGAGGTTTCCATATATTGGAGTATACTTCGTATGTATGCAGCTGGCATGGATACATACTTAGTCCTAAGTATTTTGGGACTGGGGTGTTACAGTCTCTGATCGGGATGGACGGTTCGTGGCACGCTTCTGGAGTTGTCTTCATTCAGCGTTGGGGACCAAGTTGAAGTTTATCTCAGCTTATCATCCTCAGACTGACGGCCAAACAAAGCGGGTGAACCAGATCCTCGAAGACATGTTACAACTCTGTACGATCGACTTGAAGTCAAGTCGGGACGTTCATCTACCGCTAGCCGAGTTTGCATACAACAACAGCTATCAGTCCAGCATCCAAAAGGCGCCGTATGAAGCCTTGTACGGTCGGAAGTGCAGATCGCCCATTTGCTGGATGAAGACGGGGAACGGCAGATACTTGGTCCGGAGCTGGTGGAGCAGACTGTGCAGAAGGTCAAGTTGATACAATAGAAATTGAAGATAGCACAAAGCCGACAGAAGAGCTATGCCGACACGCACCGACACGCCCCCTCGAGTTCTCGGAAGGCGACCATATATTCTTGAAAGTAGCGCCCATGCGTAGACTTTCCAGGTTCGGTACGAAAGGGAAATTGAGCCCAAGATTTGTTGGTCCGTTCGAGATATTGAAGCGAGTCGCCCCGGTAGACTACCAAATCTTCTTGCCGCCTGCATTGTCAGAGGTACATGACGTCTTCCACGTCTCACAATTGCGGAAGTACGTGCACGATCCGAGCCATGTGGTAGATTTGGGTAAACTAGACCTGAAGGCGGACTTGTCATATGTCGAAGAGCCGGTGCAAATCTTGGAGTGCAAGGATAAACTTTTCTGCAACCGTGCTATTTCTCTCGTCCGCGTCCTCTGGAGAAACCATTCGGTCGAAGAGTCGACGTGAGAGCTTGAGTTAGAAATGAAGAAAAAATTCCCTTTATTTTTTTTGTCGAGGTAGGTTCTATTCTTAAGTTTCGAGGACGAAAGTTTTTCTTAGTTGGTTATGGTGTAGTGTCCCGTCCCTACATCGTGCCCCGTATTCAGTCCACGGGGTGCACGAGAAAGTAACACTGTCGCTATCGATTTGGTCGGGATCGATCGAGTCGATCGAACGAGAATGGTTGAATTAAGATCCATTCCCCGTTATGGAATGGCTTCTTCAGAGCCAAGCCCCATATTCAGCGGGTTGCGCCTCAAGGATTGACTCTACGGCTGAGTCGGGAGAGACCTCCCGTTGCTCTGCGTTTCACGTCGCTTGCGTTGGTTTTGGCTTTGTTTTCTGAATACGTTTTCGTGAATATTTTCGATGGTTTTCATGGCTTGCATTTCGAACTCGCATTTCTTATCGAAATTCTTGAATAATGCAGTGTTCTAATCGGTTGCATGTACGATTTCAGGTAATCGCGTAGGCGACGTCTAGCACGACCAACAAGTTCTCTCGCCTGAAGTAAACTCAAGGTGAGTGGCTGACCCTTCTCTTCTCGACCCCCTTCCTAGGTAAATCGATAATGTTGTTGCGAATGAAAGGATAAATGTAAGGGCACGAACACGGGAAAAGGATTGAGTTTTCAAAGAGAATGTAGACTATGTCTTAATAACTAAAAGAAAAATATGTCTTCGCACGGTTATGGACAACTTGTCGACAAGGCGATAGTTTTTTTCGAGCGGCAACCCGGGGCCACGTGACCGTTTCGGCCTAAGAAGAAACATGGTATAGTCGTGCATAAGGTTTTAGCACAGGTTAAGCGAAAACTTGCAACGGATCTAGCTACTTGCATTGAAAGAACCCCGATTAACAAAGCTATACGTCCAGGATGGCTTGTGATGCCAGTAACCAATCACACGTAATATTGCACTTGGTATGAAAATGATAACAATTGACAGGTAAGAACATGGTAAGTTTTATAAGGCACGACGTGGTCCGCCGTGGGTAAGTTCCAACGTATTTTATACTATTCTTGTCATATGCTTGTTTGAAATTCATTAGGATGGTTAGAAACATTCATACATTAAGTCATATAAACTCTTCAACCAAATGAGAGCTTGGAACTTAAATAGCTACGCACCAGTACAAAGTGTAATGTACTGATACTCGCTCTCCACGCAGGTACCCCGAACCACGAAGGGCGTGCCACTTAAAGCTCAAGGTGGCGTGGACACTTTTGAAGCCTCGTCCGTGTAAAAATACCTTTTGAAGAATCCGCACTCAGTACAAAAAAGAATAGATGGCGACTCGACTTCCTTCGATAGCAGGTGGAATGTGTAATGATTTTTTCTTGTAAAAAGGAATGTAATGTATGGAGCGACTATCTCATCAGCGTTTGTTTTTTAAGTCGAGTCATGTTGTAGCCCGCACGGCAATGATTGTAACGGAGTCAATGTAAATGAAGTTTTATTATCAATGAAAAGTCTACTTCTATTTTAAATGTGTCAATCAATTTCTTTGCGTACTCTAACTTGATGTTGTGTTTCGGATAACCTTATGACTATGCCTTGTGCGATCGCAACTTAGGTTCGCACGGCATCACGCCCGGGGGACGACTATCGATTCCACGGAATCGGGGCGTGACAGTATTAGTAATCAACAAGTAATACATGAGCACTACATTCAATACCTCTAGAACCCTTGTGACTATAGTCTGGCAGGTTTGACATAAATAGAAATTTACGACTTAGCAGTTAGGGATCTTTCCCATGACGTGCTTTAGAGTTCGTTATCCCACCGATAGACTCTCGTATACCATGGACAAGCGGGTCATTCCATCTTATCGACTCAGGTACCACTGTACGCGATTATTTCCATTTATTAGGACTCGGGGTACAATCCTCGAAACTGATTCACAACTACCCTATCATGTTATCGATCACATCGTGACTTATTATTACCAAAGGTCAAGGTACGATATCGCGACTCAAATATTCCTAACCTCATTATTCCTAAAACTATGTCCTAGTCTCTAGAGTGAATAGATTGTAAGCCATTCTTACTTTTAGGAATTTGGGGATCATCGATTGATTGAGGTAAATTGGTTCTCACTAGGATGATAAATTAGTGACTCGTGAACTCCCACTTTCTTTTTAGATCTTTTGGTGTCCCTTATCGTGACTTTGATATTTGAAGTGTAATACTAGCTGTTACCTTCCCAAAAAATTTATATGCAAAACTTAAACGAGTCAACCTTCAAGTAGACATATCATGTCCCACTCAAACGCATCTCCTTAGACTCTATTATTATGATACGACTTTCAGGTCAAAAGGGACTAGCGATAACCCTTACCATAACATCGATGTACTTTCGGACTGCAATTAGAGATCCAACATTGACTCAAATCTTTTGGCCCAATATATGGTTGTGATCTAGTCGAAGCCCTCTACGCACATGCCACTAGTGTGCCACTCAATAGAGGCCTTGTGTGCTACTTAAACACAAAAGTCACGGAAGGCGCATCTCATGACTTACAGAACCTATTCTACCAATCCGACGAGAAATTTGCCCAACCACTTGAATTTGAACCTATTCTACATTACCCTAACCTAATAGGGATGGTTTAAAATTTCATAAAATTGTGTCCAGCCACTATAGATTAAAATCTAAAGTTTATGTAATCAAAGATTGAAGTCCAATTAGGGAACCTATTGAGACTCAGTTAAACCCATCATAGCCCATCGCCATATTGGGACTATAAAATCGAACTTGATGAAATAGGCCCTCAGTCCTATTATGTAGGCCCCACCTCTCGGCACACTAATTCTCCTTCTATACATTTCGTAACTGCATCTCTTCGTAGCCTATGTTATATATCTCTCGGTACCAACTTGCTTCCGGATATACTTGACCAAGACCTCTCATACTGTCTTGACCAACATAGTTAATGTATGGGCCATATTAAATAGATAATAGCTAGACTTCCTATAGAGTTTGTAACTATGATTGGAAATACCTCATACTTCCATATACCTCCTTGAAATTTGACCTTCTTAGAAGCCCTATTATTGTGCTTTCCCCGATTAACCAACTTCTATAAGTTGGGAAGAACATTGAACTTATTATACTCTACCTCTCAGAATAGGGTTACAATCGTGACCGTTCTTCCATCTGTATGGAATTTATGAAACGATCTTTTATTTTGCATTTTATATCCCTTTGCTCGTGCGTTTAGATAACTACGGTGATAGATTGCAACCCAAATTTTTCAAGTCAATCATAGAATCATTTTTGTTTGAATCAAGAGCAAAATTTCTGAGGTAAATAGATCGCAAGCCTCTCTAAGAAACATAAAATTTTGGAATTAGCAAGTGGTTGGAAATGATTGGTTCCAATTAGACTAATAATTCAATGGTTCATAACACCGACCTATATTCGTATCATTTGATACCCTCGACTGTGATTTTGATAATTGAAGCACAACACTAGCCTTTTCCTTTCGACAAAGTTCACACTCATGAACTAGACTAGTCATGCTACTCACATGACATACATGTCCCACACAAATGAACTTTTCAGTGCTCCATTTAAATTACACCACGTGTATGACACATTGTTTCCTCAAAACAAACTAAAGAGACCAAAATTCGATCTATTCGATTTCACCCATGCAAATATCGACCCATTCCCTTAACAAAACTGAATACTTAAGATCTATGCAAGACGTAGCACTCCTATGACGTATGCCTTCCAACAAGCAAGCGCATGCCTCCTATCCCACACCAAACATCAGCCCACACATATTAGTCGTTATAACTTAGAGTTTTCAAAAAACTTACCTAATCATATTCTATAGCCTGGGTTCTTTAATTATCATCGATTCTCATCACTTGGCCATAAATTCTTCTTCCCTAATTTTTTAAGCTCACTTCTTAGTTTCCTATGTTAGACGTAGAACGAATTCTTCTGAACCGACACACCTTATTATATTCAAGCAAGAGGTCGCTACCAGCTTGTCAGAAGCATGACCCCTAGAGTGACAATGTTTGATTGTAGTAACTTTCTTATAGTTGTTATTGACCAAGAACGTCATGGTGTTATCGAGGCTCACTTAGAATCCAAGACTGCGGTCAGAAGTGTCCATTATTCTCGTGCCCCTCCCTAGAAATTGTCCTCCTCAAAGTCCTGTAATGAAGACGATCTTTACGGGTGGCCAACTTTTATAAGTTGGGTAGAGTCTGGAAGTAAGCATACCCCATCTTGTAGAATATGAGGTCAATTGGGATTCCTATGACAACCACCCCTCCATCCTTTCAAAAATTGAGTAAGATTTGACGTACCTACTCTCCCTCCGTACAAAATCTCGCAATTCTTGATATTATGATTATTTTTATTTCGAGGACGAAATTGTTATAAGTTGGGTAAAACCCCTCATAATTTAAAGAAATATTTAAATTATTTTTGGATTTTATTTAATTCTAATTTATTTTTATCTTATTTATATTATATAAAAGGACTATAGCCTTGGTTGAGTTTGAATATGCATGACGACTAGAAAAGTATGGCATGCCTAGCGTAGTCGGGTGCTTTAACTAGCATGCTAGCCATGTTAGGAATGCCATGGTCATATTGTAATCTCTTGCATGTTAACCATTGAAATTATGGCACAAGTTATATTTTTATTTAATTAATTAGTTAAGAAAGCCTTTATGACATTTTAGGAAACCCGGTTGTACCAAACCTTCCCAAACCTCTTCCAAGCCAAACTCAACCCTATGTAGGCATGTTGGCAATTAATAAATACATATTTTTGTATTTAAATTCAAATTTGGATTGAAATTCTATAGATAGGATTAATTAATTCTATATTAGGAAACACCTTTTTAAATTTTCAATCCAATCAATTAGCCAACTCACCAAACAACCAAATCATGCCATAGTGGACCCCTCACCATAGATTTCGACCAAGCAACTCCCCCATGGCTGAATAGACCATAGGAAAAGGATTCCCACTCCTTTTCATACATGCAACCCAATAAATCCCATATATATGCATCAACTTAGCCCAAACCCTAACCCTAACTTAAATCCTCCTTTATTTACACCTCCATAGCCGACCAACCCTTCTCCTCTCCATAATTTCAGCAGAACTTCACCCCCCATAGCCTCCATACATCATCTCCTCCATTGCAAATCTCTTCATCCTTCACAAAAACTCATCTCCTCTACCAAATATCCCCGAAACCCCTCAAAACAAACCCTAAAAACTCCATCTCCTCCATCCAACCATTTATAGCCATTGCCAACCTTTCATACTCATAAAAAGAGGATTAGCAAGCAAAGATAGCGAGAAAGGTTGGAGCTTTGTCGAGTCGAAGTTGTCACAACCTCTCTAGCAAGGACCTTTGGTAAGAAATCCAATCTTTCCATCTCAAACCCTCATTAAAATTCTGTAGAAAATATGTTATTAATTATGTAAAAATTATATTTTGATGGATTTTGTTAGTTATAATCATCCATAAAGGTTTCATGAAATATAGACGTAATATTCATGTGTCGGTAGGATCAAAATTAACCCCATTGTGAAGGAACTATGAGTTATTGGTACCTATTTTTGAAAATGAATTTTATGTGTGTTCATATACATAAATTAGGATTTTTAAGTATTTTTCCATGATTTTAGCAACTTAAATCTGGTCGAGAAAATTGTAGGTCAAAACTAGCTAATTTCGGTTAACTGGTTGATCTAGAATGTTCCAAACTTGTAGTAAAACTCAACCCTTATACCTCTGATATTATTATATGAAATAAAATATTTTATTATTTTTTAAAATATATTTTTAGTTATTTTAGCAATTTTGAGTCATTAACTATGTTCCGGGCGAGTTTCGGGTAGACTAGCCGACTTAGTAATCAACCAGTCGTAAATGTCTTTAGAAATATTAATTATAGATTTTCCGAGATAATCTGTAGAAAATTAGTTTAAATATTATTTTTATAATTTTTATATAATTTTAAAGTATGTTATTGAAGTAGGGGCATAACCAACTAATTAAAAGTTAGAAACCCTAAAACCGTGTTTCGATGTCTTGTGGAACCTGTGTGCGATTGTATGAATCTAAATGGTTCCACGAGAGATTGAATATAATTTTAACACATTACTTTGACTAATTAAGTCGTATCGTAAGTTTCATAAGTAGTGACTTAATCTAGTTAATTAATTATCTAGGAGCGTCGGGTTCCGGAGGCGTGGACGCGGGAGCGGCGTTTCATATTTACAGCACGAAATCAGGCAAGATACCTTGCCACTTACTCTGTGATTTACATATTCTTATTTTTAGTTGTTATTTTCAGCATTTCTTATTTGTTGTTATTATAAAACTGTGCGTCCAAGTCACACTTGGGTGCAAGCGACCTTGTCGGTCATTTTTCTTGCTTTTTATTTATTTTTCTTGTATTGACTTAGTCTAGTGACCACCCCTTTGTTGATGAGGTATTGGTATATCTCATACGGGCATGACACATATTTTATCACGTGATGTGAGTCACATGTAGGACACGTACTCGCGTAGTCGGCCGGGCACCGATACGTTTGAGGCGTACAACGGTTAGGAGTAACTGCCAATAGAATTGCATGCTAGTAGACTTGGCAGTTGCTAGAGGTTTCTATGAGTCATGATGTGACCCTACTAGGCATTGGGTGGGGAGAACAGTTCCTTAACGTATGGGCCACGTATGCACTTTCCTATTATTGTCGGTTATCTCCACTGGAGATACGATCCTGGATTCGGATACCTGAGTTCCTGCACCTGAGCCAGAGTGCCCATGCGTTGAAGGTTTGTTCTTAACTGCATTTTTACTGTAGAATTGGTAGGCAGCCTATTGCATGCATCCCATTTTACTCTCTATTATATATCACAGATTATATGGCATATTTTTTATGTATCTTGTTACGTCCTTCTGAGGACCTGGTTATCTCTTCAGGTGTGTGCTTTGTGACTTTTTACAGGTGTTCTAGCCAAGGCTGTGATCTTCTCCATTTCTTCGAGGATGATTGCTCTTGGTTCATCTTGCTATTTTATCGAACATTTCCTTGTATATCTTCTTTCCTTTAAATTGGTTGGTAGTGGATTTGTCTCCGCCCAACTACATGTATAAATGATAATTCTTGAGTTGATTATAATATTATTCTTTATTGTTGTGGATGAGATTTAGTTATCATGATTTTACTGCATTTTACAGCTTATGTATACATACGGGGTTCTATACATTGGAGTATACTTAGTATGTATACAGCTGGCATGTTTACGTACTTAGTCCTAAGTATTTTGGGACTGGGGCGTTACACCAATTTCTTGAATTTTGGTATTTTCCTAGTATTTTAGAAATTTTTGGAAAATAATTACCTTAATATTAATTGAGTACTATTTTCTTTATTAGTTTTATCACTATGTTCTATGAAAGAAATCCTTGTTGAAACTCTAGCAACAATTGTGGAGTGTTCTCCAAGAATTGTAGCAACTTTTCTAACAAACCATAACCAACTTCTAACAACTTTTGGGGATAGTTTGTAATTAATCAAATTTCAAAGGGTTAATTACAAATAAATTATTTATTCCTTTAGGGCTTGTTTGGTAACCGGATTTTACTATTTGGATTTGGATTTGGAAATCCTCCAAATCCAAATCATGAATTTTACTATTCAAATCCAACTCCAAATCCAACTCCAACCAAACATAGGATTTGGTTTTATGATTAATAATTAAATTATAGTCATGATCAATAATTAAGCTATTAATTAATTATGATTAATTATAGTTATTATTATTTATAAAATTAATAACTAACGATTAGTAATTAATAATTGACGATTATTTATTATTAATTATAAAATTAATAATTAATGATTAGTTAATTTTTAATAAATAACGATTAATAATTAAAGATTAATAATTAATAATTAACGATTAATAATTAATAATTAATAACTATAAATTAAATAAATAATAATTAACGATTAATAATAGTAATTATAAATTAAATAATTAATAATTAATAATTAACGAATATAAATTAATAATTAATAATTAACGATTATAAATTAATAATTAACGATTATAAATTAATAATTTATAATTAATAACTAATAATTTATAATTAATAATTAAGTAATAATTAATAATTAACGATTATAAATTAAGTAATTATAATTAATAATTAAATAATTAACGATTAATAATTAACGATTATTAATTAACGATTATAAATTAAGTAATTATAAATTAAGTAATAATTAAATAATTAAGTAATAATTAATAATTAATAATTAACGATTATAAATTAATAATTAATAATTAAGTAAAAAAATTAATAATTAATAATTAATAATTAATAATTATAAATTAATAATTAATAATTAATAATTAACGATTAATTAACTATAAATTAAATATTTTAAAAATAGTAATATTATTATGATTAGTAAATTACTAATTAAATTATTATAAAATATGTTTCTAATTGTGATTAAAATATTATTAATTAATATTATAATAAAGTAGTCATTAATAAATTATTAATTAATATTATAATTATATGATTATAACAAAATTAACTAATTAACCAATTTTTTAATTAATATACTAAACAAAGGATATGATTATTAATTAATATTATAATAATACTAATAAATTATTAATTAATATTATAATAATACTAGTAAATTATGATTATTAACTAAATAATAAAATATTATTAATTAATATTATAATAATACTAATAAATCATTAATTATGATTATAACAAAATTATTAAAGATTAACTAATTTTTAATTTACTAATTTTTAACAAAATTATTAAATAATAAATATTTTAACGAAATTATTAAAGAATAATTATTATTTTCCTCCAAAATCCAACCAAATCCAAGTTTTAGATTTTGTCATACTTTCCATATCCAAATCAATCTCCAACCAAACATAGGATTCCATGAATTTGTCTCCAAATTCATAAAAATCCAAATTCCACCTCCAAATACGATTTACCAAACGGACCCTTACTGCATATATAACCCAGGAGGAGAGAGAACCCACTTTATTTCACTCGTCAAATTTCTAACAGAGCCGAAGCGCCTTCCCCTCTCTACTCTTCTTCCCCAAATCCGTGCCCTAACCCTAACCTAATTCCTTGGAGAGACAGCTATGGCAAGGCTTCCCTCTGCAGCAGTGGTGCCGGCGGCTATACTCCAACCTCCACGGCGGACAGCGGTGGCGGTTTCTTAATCGGCTTCTTCGACGTCAAGCGGCGTACAACAGGCAATTTTCAAGGCGATGGCAACTTCTGCCGAGCGGCGAACGACTGCGTGGGTATCCCTACTCCGGAGATTGTCTTCCTCCTCCAACGGCGCTTGATCTCTCCATGGTAAGCAGTGACGACTGCACGACCCATTTATTCGATGACGACGGTGCTTCCGGCGACCTTCGCCTCTACGGTGTTCTTCTCCCTAGCGGTGGCGACGAGCAGTAGGCGACCTCTCTCGGCGGATCCCGTTCTCCGAAGGAAATGAGAAGTATTCTTCGTGTTCAGTGAGAGATCGATCATTGGTACGTTCTTCCCTCTAAATCTTCCTTCGATTTGGTTGATCCATGCTTGGATCAATATTGCTTCTGAAGTTGCTCGATTCTTGATTCACTGATCAACCTGAATCACATCGATGCAATGTTTTCACACTATGTTCAAATCATGTTCGGGAGATCCGAATTGGACTCAAATCCTTTGTTATTTTACTTGCCTCCAGGTGTTTGTTTTTCGTCTCATTGGGAGGTTTAGCCCTGTTGTGTCCAAATTTGGAAAGAAGGGGTCAGTATCGGACATGTACACTATGTCATTCTTTATGATCTATGGATGTTTTGTTTGCTGATTGCGTAAGGAATCAGGGATGTGTGGCATGGATGCATGTTCCGAGACTGATACAGGTGCATGTATCAAGATGAAGTGGACTGTAGCAGGGATTGTACCTGACGCGGGGGTGTGTCAGGTACATTCTGCAGATTTTGGATTACTTTCAGTTGATTGTTTAATTCATGTTTGAACTTACTTTCAGCTGATTGTTTAAATTCCTATTTGAATTTTGAACAGTTGGGGCCCGTTTGGTTTGCAGGATTGGACAACGTAATGTAATTGGCATTACGTTGTCAATCTAATTCGTGTTGTTTGATTGGACAAAAAAAATTAGATGTAATGTAATCGCGATTACAAGTTTGATTACATTACATCAGTTTCTTCTAAACTCAATTACATCAAAAACCTATGTAATCGCAATTACATTACAACTTAAGCGGAAGGGTGGTATGCTTATAATTGGTCTTTTGTTCGTTTTGGTCATTTTTTTGTTTTTGTTTGTTTGGTCATTTTGTTTGGTTTTG
>JANAVB010020400.1:17740763-17898263 GCA_029216955.1 Iris pallida
GTTTTGTCGTTTTTTGTTTTTTTTTTTTTTCTCGTTTTTTCGTTTTTTTGTTTTGTCATTTTTGTTCGTTTTTTCGTTGTTATTGTTTGCTTTTGTCGTTTTTGTCATTTTTTTGTTGTTTTTGTCCTTTTTGTTCGTTTTTTGTCGTTTTTGTTCGTTTTTTTTTAATTTTTGTTCGTTTTTAAAATTTTGTTCGGTTTTTGTCATTTTATCCTTTTTTTTTTTCGTTTTTTCGTCGTTTTTGTTCGTTTTTTGTCATTTTTGTCGTTTTTGGTTGTTTTTGTTTGGTTGTTTTGTTTGTTTTTTGTCGTTTTTGTCCTTTTTTGTGTTTTGTTAGTTTTTTTGTCATTTTGTTCGTTTTTCGTTGTTTTTGTTTTTTTTTTGTCGTTTTTGTCCTTTTGTTTGTTTTTGGTCTTTTTTGTTCGGTTTTTTTTTAATTTTGTCGTTTTTGTCTTTTTTGTTCGATTTTTTTGTCGTTTTGTCTTTTTTTTTTCATTTTTTGCCGGTTTTTTTTTTATTTTTTGTCATTTTGTTTGTTTTTGTTTGTTTTTTTGTCGTTTTGTCCTTTTTTGTTGTTTTTTTTTTTCGTTTTTGTCGTTTTTGTTCATTTTTTGTCATTTTTGTTTCGTTTTTTGATTTTTTTTTTGTTTTTTGAGTTTTAGTCCTTTTTTTTTATTCTTTTCGCCCTTTTTTTTGTCGTTTTTGTCATTTTTTGCCTTTTTTTTTAATCGTTTTTGGTCAATTTTTTACGTTTTTTGTCGATTTTGCACATTTTTTTTCATTTCTGCATGTTATTTATCGATTTTTGTCGATCTTGTACGTTTTTGACCATTTTTCACGTTTTTATCGTCTTCTATCGTTTTTGGTTGATTTTGCATGTTTTTTGTCGCTTTTTTTTTTTATCATTTTTTGCTTTTTTTGGGGTCTTTTTTCACTTTTTTTTGGTCGTTTATGCTTGTTTTTTCTTTTTGTTTGTTGTTTTTGTCGTTTTTGTTCCCTTTTTTGTCGTTTTTGGATTTTTATTTTGCAATTTTTTAATCTTTTTGTCGTTTTTTGCTCGTTTTATTTCTCTCTTGTTTTTGGTCTTTTTTCGTATTTTCGTTTTTTGTCATTTCTGTTCCTTTTTATCGTTTTTTTATTTTTTTTGCTCTTTTTTATCGTTTTTTTGTCATTTTTTTCTTTTTTTTTGTCGTTTTTGTTCATTTTTTGCCCTTTTTTTTGTCGTTTTTCGTCTTTTTTTCCTTTTCATTTATTGTTGTTTTTTGTCAATTTTTTTGTTTTTAGTCATTTTTTTATCATTATTGGTCACTTTTTATTGTTTTCACATTTTTGATCTTTTTTTTGTCGTTTTTCTTTTTTTATTGTTTTTTTCATTTTTGTTTTTTTTCCTTCTGTTTTGTTCGTTTGTCATTTTTGGTATTTTTTATTTTTTGTCTTTTTTTTCGTTTTTGGTCTTTTTTAGCAAAAAACAAACCATTTCCCCCCTTTTTTATTATTTATTTTTAATTTTTTTCTTTTTTCTTTTTAAATTTTCGAAATTTTGTATTGATCAACTTTTTAAAATTTATGTTGTATTTTAAAAAAAATATTAAATTAAAAATTCAATTACATTACATGGTAAATCAAACACATGAATGTAATTAACATTACATTACATGGTTTGATTACATGTTTCAACCAAACATAGTAATGTAATTGTAATTCCATTACATTACAAACTCAATTACATTACAAACCCAATTCCATTACGATTACGATTACGATTACATTACAATGAACCAAACGCAACCTTGGTTTGTATAATTTTGGGTGAAGTTGCTAGTTCTGGGCTTTGTTTTGGTGTTGTTGTATAGTGCAATCTGAGCTTTGCGTGCTTAGCGGGGAGATTTGTTTTTGAATCTCTCATTTGAACGTTGGGGTAGGGTTTGATGGCAGTGCAGGCCAAGCTTGGGCCGAGAATGGGAGAGGCCAGTTTTAAGTTCAACTCTTGATAAGTTGAGTTGCCTATGGGAAAGAGGAAGTTGCTGAATAGAATGGTAATGCTGAAGCCACAGGATCTGATTTGTTTGTAACTAGGCTGGGGTTGGATTGGAGATGGTTTAGATGTGTGTTTTTGAACTATGAGAGTCTGCAAATGTCTTGTGGTTTTGGTTTGTATAATTTGTGGTCCGGGTTGGTGAGTAATTTTCAATTAAGAAATGATTGAGATATGTAGTTAAAGCAGCAATTGGTATTATCAAGCCAGGTTTTGATATGGACTTATGGGTTGGGCTAGTATGTAGGATGTAGGACTAGGTTACTGTACAAGATTTGGGCTGAGTTTTAGGCTAGTGTGTGAGCTGGGTTGATTTACTGATCTTTACCATGGTGGTTGCCATATTATTTCCTTTAAAAACTAAATGGTTAGTATATAGTTATTAATATATTACAATATTCATGTTACTATATTTTATTAAATCTAAATAATTATTCTATTAAGAATTGTTAGTTGCTGCTGCATGTGCAAAAGCTCAAGTTTGAGCATTTAGTCCCACATCGGACAAAAGGCTCCAATCCAATGTATATATATTAACTTTACTCCTTTTGCTTCATTAAGAGTTGTGTGTGGGAGCTCCATGGGCCACACGCGCGCCGCCGCCGTTCGGTTCGGTTCGCGTATCGGGCCCACATCTGCGGGCGCCGAAACGTTCACTATTCAAATTCCGTCCAGGTTCAATGAACCTTGCTCTGGAAAACGTTCAGTAACGGAAAACCCTTATTATATATACCTTGTCTCATTCCTTCATTTTTTACACACAGAAATTCTTTCCTCTCTCTAAAATTCTCGTCCTCTCAACATCACTGCTGTTCTCCATTGTTGCTCTGGGCAGAGCTAAGTCGGGGTCATTCTCTCGACGTCGTGTGCGGCAACGAGATTCCGGTGGAGCGGAGATTTTACCACTAGGGGCGTTCGGATTCAGTCTGCACATAGACCCGAATTAACTCTTAGGGCAGTGCTTCGTGCGCGACTTCTCCAGAGGCCGGTAACTTTAATTTAATTTACTTTTGTTTGCAGATTTTAATCCGAAGTTTTGAAGTAATTTCCAACAATCTAAGAGTTACATCGGTTTTACAAATTAATTTTTGTCTTCCTTAAGAAAAAGATTTAATTATTTGTTACTGTTAGTGTTAGCGGAAAAGATTAGTCTATACAGAAAAGTAAAACAAAAATTTGTCTATACAAATACTGTTAGAGTTATATCGGAAAAGATTATTTCTGTTTACTGTTAGAGTTATATCGGTTTTACAAAGATTAGTCTATACTGTTTACTGTTATTGTTACTGTTAGTACAGAAAAGGAAAACAAAACAAATTAGTCTAACAAATATTGTTACTATTTACAAACATTTGTTAATGCCTATACAATTTGTTACTGCCTATATAATTGCGTATACAATTGTTTTCTAAACATTTGCTCTATACAATTGTTAAGTTTTGCTCTGTTTACATTTACTTGTCTAAAGCACACAACTTGCTAAAAGACAACAAATTGCAAAAGAAATTTTGTGCTATATTTCTTTAATTACGGTTTTGTCTACTATCAAGATTATATATATATATATATATATATATATATATTCTAGCAAATATCTTGTCTAAACAGATTTACTTCTGTTAGTACATTATTGTATTAATATTTTTGCCAATACTAGTTGAGTAGTCTCTTTTACTCAATATTTAAATTTTAAGCCAAAAATAAACAATTAATTGATTTAGTAAAATTACTTTATTTTTAAAAGTTCTAAAGTTAAGATTTATTTGGGAACAAGCCGAAAGGGCCCTTCTGTCAACAAGGCGAAATATCGTCTAAGCGACCGGTACTTAAGAGTTCCTAGTGAACCTCCGCTTGCTGGGATCCGGCCCCTACAGCTAACCCAACTTTATCAAAATTTGAAAAACTAAAAATTTAAAGGTTTATTACTAAAATTATTTTAATTGTTAATTTTAGCTCAAAACCATCTTATTGAGTAAATATAATTTTTTCAGACCTTAGAAACATGACTTCCAAGGAAGGGACATTCTCTGCAAAGCCTGCAAAATTCAATGGCACCTACTTCAAGAGGTGGCAAAGCCAGATGGAATTTTGGCTTACCACCTTAGGTCTAATTTCTGCCATTGATGGGTCCACACCCATCTCAAATGATTCTGATGAGACTGAGTCTGACGTAGGGGTTTCCAAGTCCTCCTCTCTTCTACCAAGCCTAAGACCCCTAAGGAAATTGACTATCACTGCTTCCACAGAATCTTAAGCGCCATGTCAGAATCACTCTACGACATATTTTTTGAGTATAAAAGCGCTAAAGAACTCTGGGATGCTTTGGAAGATGAGTATGGTTGTGATGATGCTGGAATTGATAGATTCAATTCTACCACATTCAACCAATATGTCATGGTAGATAACAAACCTATCAATGACCAAATCCATGAGTTCCAAGAACACCTTAGACAGATTCAAGCCAAGGGAATCGTCTTTTCTACTGAGCACAAAATAGGATGCTTGATAGATAAACTTCCCTCTTCCTGGTCTAAAGTGGCAAAAGATCTTCTACATCTACAAGGATCTATTACATATTCTCAAGCTCTACAGAGAATTAGAACAGAAGAGAAATATAGGTCCAAGACCAAAGCTAGGTCAAATGCCACAGCTAAGGTAAACCTTGTAGAAAGCCACGATAAACCTAAGTCAAACAACCATCTCAAATCCAAGAAAACCTCCTTCAAAAAGAAGCAGAGTTTTCAACCTCCTCCCAAAAATCTTCATCACCAAAACCATCACCACCAAAACCCTCAACCCCAAAAACCTAGAAACTTTGGTCAGACTCAGGATCAAAGAAAATTTTGTTTTGTGTGTGGTAGAACCAACCATACAGCCATCAATTGCTTCCAAAGGAAGAAAGAACCTATCCAGAATTCCTTCAAGGGAAAAGGCAAGACAGAGGCTAACATGATTCTGAATGGGTCTTCCAGCTCCTTTAGGTCTGTAAGCTTCCAACCTGTAGTAAACCTGTCTTTCCATTCTGATGATTGGTGGTTGGATTCTGGAGCTAATGTTCACGTTTCATTTGATCGCTCCTGTTTTTCAACCTATCAGGAATCAGGTGGAGGAGGCGTGACTCTAGGAGATGGCTCAACGACACAAGTTGTGGGAAGAGGAAGAATAGATCTGAAGATGACATCAGAAAAAATTCTACCTCTCCATGATGTGCTTCATGTGCCGTCTGTCAGAAGAAACCTTGTTAGTGGATCCCTCCTTGTAGCCTCAGAGTACAAAATTGTAATGGAGGCAAATAAAGTAGTTTTCTCTAAGAATGATCTGTTTATTGGAAAAAGATTTGTGAAAGATGGACTTTTTGTTTTAAGTACTATGAATAAAAGTTCTAATCCTTCCTTTGTTGCAAATGTTGAATCATCAAATGTTTGGCATGGTAGACTAGGTCATGTGAACTTAGGATCTATTAAAAGGATGATGAACTTAGATCTTATCCCTAAGACTCCTATAGATAATGAACACAAATGTGAGATTTGTGTTCAAGCCAAACATACTAGATTACCTTTCAAATCTGTCTATAGATATTCTGAACTCCTAGAACTTATCCATAGTGATGTTTGTGATTCCAATAGGGTTTTGACCCGAGGCGGTAGAAAATACTTTGTAACTTTTATAGATGATCATTCAAAGTATTGTTACACCTACCTCCTTAAGACCAAAGATGAAGTTCTAGACAGATTCAAGGTTTATAAATCTGAAGCTGAAAACCAGTTGGATAGGAAGATTAAGATCCTTAGATCAGATCGTGGTGGAGAGTATACCTCAAATGAGATGACTAACTTCTGTGAAGAACATAGAATTATTCATGAGGTAACTGCTCCTTATTCACCACAGTCCAACGGAGTTGCTGAAAGAAAGAATCGTACTCTGTTAGACATGGTCAATGCCATGCTTCTCAGCTCAGGTGCCCCTGACAATCTTTGGGGAGAAGCCTTATTGTCAGCCTGTTATATTCTTAATAGGATACCCAGTAAGACTAATGATAAGATCCCATATGAGTTATGGAAAGGTCGAACCCCTAGGATTAATTACCTCAAAGTTTGGAGATGTCTAGCTAAAGTAGGAATTCCTGAACCCAAAAAGAGGAAGATAGGACCTAAGACTGTAGATGCTGTATTCATAGGATATGCCCTAGATAGTAATGCCAATAGATTTCTTGTAACCCATTCTGAAGTAAATGAAATCTCTAATAACACAATCATAGAAGCTAGAGATGCAGTTTACTTTGAGAATATTTTTTTCCTTCAAAGATAGAACCCCTTCATCTTCCTCTAACCTTTCTCTCATTCCTTCAACTAGTTCTCAAGATGTAGTACCCAGTTCTCAACCTGAACAAGTCAAAGAACCTAGAAGGAGTAAAAGAGAAAGGATTGAAAAGAACCTAGGAGAAGGATTCTTCACTTTTTTGATAGAGGGTGATCTCTCAACTTATGAAGAAGCCATATCCTCTCCTGATGCCCCTTTCTGGAAAGAAGCTATTAACAATGAGTATAACTCCATCATGGAGAACAATACTTGGTTTTTAGCAGACCTTCCTTTAGGCAGCAAACCAATAGGTTGTAAGTGGATCTTTAAGAAGAAACTTAGAGCCGATGGTACCATAGAAAAATATAAGGCTAGATTAGTGGCCAAAGGATTTACCCAGAAGAACGGACTAGATTATTTTGATACCTACTCTCCTGTAGCTAGAATATCTTCTATTAGAACCCTTCTAGCTTTAGCATCCATTCATGATATGCTGATCCATCAAATGGAGACAGCATTTCTAAATGGAGATTTAGAAGAAGAGATATATGGAGCAACCTGAAGGTTTTATTGCTAAAGGTCAAGAAAAGAAGGTTTGCAGATTAGTAAAATCTCTTTATGGCCTAAAGCAAGCTCCCAAGCAATGACACAACAAATTTGATAAAGTCATTATAGAATTTGGTTTTGTGCCAAATGAATATGACAAATGTTTGTATTCTAAAATTACAAATAAAAGTTGTGTTATCTTGTGCTTGTATGTTGATGATATCCTTATTTTAGGATCTTCACTGGAATTGATAAATAATACTAAGAATTATTTATCTAACCAGTTTGATATGAAAAACCTAGGTGAAGCAAACCTGATCCTAGGAATACAAGTGTCCAAATGCAATGGGGGATATACTCTATCTTTAGCACATTCAATTGAGAAAATACTAAGGAAGTTTGAGTATTTTGACAAAAAACCTGCCCTTACTCCATATGATAGTAATGTTGTTCTCAAGAAGAATGAAGGATCTCCTATAGAACAACATAAATATTCACAGATGATAGGGTCCCTTATGTACATAACAAATAGGACCAGACCTGATATTGCATTTGCTATTGAGAGACTAAGTAGATATACTAGTAACCCAAATCAGTCGCATTGGACTGCATTGGACAGAGTATTTAGATATCTTAAGGGTACTCTAGATTATAAACTTCATTATACTAGACACCCTGATATCATAGAAGGTTACTCCGATACAAATTGGGTAACTGATTCACATGATGTGAAATCCACTACTGGATATGTTTTTACCCTAGCAGGAGCTGCAATCTCCTGGGGATCATGTAAACAAACTATCATAGCCAGGAGTACAATGGACTCTGAAATGATAGCTTTGGATACTACATGTACAGAGGCCGAATGGCTCAGAAATCTTATTATGTATATACCTGTTTATGTTCATCCTATTCCTACAATTCTATAAACTGTGATAATAAATCTGTTATAGAACTACTAAAGCATGATTCTGTGAATGCTAAGATGAACAGGCACCTGCAGCTGCGTTTCAAGTCAATAAAGAGCCTATTGGGCAAATATGTGGTTCTTAACTATATAAAGTCAGAAAAGAACCTTGCAGACCACTTGACGAAGGGTCTGTCTAGGACATTGATCCTAGAATCATCGAGGGGGATGGGGTTAAGCCCATAGTATAGTCACCAGCAGTGGCAACCCAACCGAGTCTGACTGGAGATCCCAAGAAGCCGGTTCAATGGGTAGAAACAAGCTGGACTAGGTGACTATTATGGAACACTGACCTGAGATTAAATTCTTTTTAATATAAAAGCCCAGGAGGCTATACATGTGTACATTCATACCCCATCCCTATGGTGACAGTGTTCCTTTTGTGATATGGATAGGTTGAGTTTAAACTCTTAATAAGTCCAAGCATAATATGCAGGGTTGATTCCTATCACCAACCCTTAAGGACTTACCTATATGAGAACTCGTGAGGGCCGCGACTATAGGACAGGGCGATCCTAGACAACTCTCATGAATGTGTAAAAGTGCGCATGGCCAACCAAACGCGCCACCCGATAGACCCAAGTACCTCTAGCGTACTATGTGTGCTATTATCTGAGTTTGGTTCAAGAAGACTGATTCAAGGCGTAGTCCATCAAGCTCTTCTTCCGACAAAGACAATAGTCACTACGTGAGATTCAAGGCTGTAGTCCATCTCATTTATGCATAGTATACAACTGCCCAAAAATTCTCTTATCTTATTCTTCTTTTTTGTATTATCTTGGAACTTGACCTTTTGGAGGGGGATTGTTAGCTGCTGCTGCATGTGCAAAAGCTCAAGTTTGAGCATTTAGTCCCACATCGGACAAAAGGCTCCAATCCAATGTATATATATTAACTTTACTCCTTTTGCTTCATTAAGAGTTGTGTGTGGGAGCTCCATGGGCCACACGCGCGCGCCGCCACCGCCGTCCGGCCCGGCTCGGCTCGGTTCGGTTCGGCGCGCGTATCGGGTGCGGGTACGTGCCCACATCTGCGGGCGCCGAATGCCGATTCGATTTCCTCTTCGGGTTCGGGCCGAGACCCTAAAAGATTTTTTGCTTTTTTCTACAAATTCTGACCGTTACAAATTTTTAAATTCTATAACGTTCACTATTCAAATTCCGTCCAGGTTCAATGAACCTTGCTCTGGAAAACGTTCAGTAACGTTTATTTTAATTGACGCATTAAATCTGTCATCATTCTCCTACATGGAAAACCCTTATATATACCTTGTCTCATTCCTTCATTTTTTACACACAGAAATTCTTTCCTCTCTCTAAAATTCTCGTCCTCTCAACATCACTGCTGTTCTCCATTGTTGCTCTGGGCAGAGCTAAGTCGGGGTCATTCTCTCGACATCGTGTGCGGCAACGAGATTCCGGTGGAGCGGGGATTTTACCACTAGGGGCGTTCGGATTCAGTCTGCACATAGACCCGAACTAACTCTTAGGGCAGTGCTTCGTGCGCGACTTTCCCGGAGGCCGGTAACTTTAATTTAATTTATTTTTGTTTGCAGATTTTAATCCGAAGTTTTGAAGTAATTTCTAACAAGAATTATTTTAAGGTAATGTGTTCTAGATTTAAGTAGTATTGTAAATCCTGATAATGATATATTGCTAGTAGAAATAATTCTAGATAATTTACATTATTTTGCTAGTAAAATGTTTCTAATACTTTTCTAAACATTTAAAATTATTTTCACTAGTATTTATTGTGACTAAAGCTATAAAATATATATTTTCTAAAAATATAGTTAACTAGTATATGGGTAGTAGCAATATTAGCCAAATGATATTGTTTAGAACCTAACCAACTTGTATCATCAGGACATGCAGATTTTCTTCCTATTCCCAATCATCCTGAGCAAGGCAAGTACATTCTCTGGTTTTGTTCATTTACTTCATGTCTTTTATATTTATATTTTGGACACGATGTTACATATGTGTGACCAAACCCAAAACAAATTCATGTGAATAGCTTAGGTCTCGCACCATGTCCATGGGACCTAAGCCTTACATTATTCATATACCATGTATTACCCCAACCAGTCACATATTCTAGATGTATTTTAATACAGTGCACATGTCATGTTCCTTGTTTTATTTCACGTTCGGGATTCAGTTCATGTATTTACTTTCCTGTACTTCCTATATTTATTTTCCAATACTTCATGTTCTTTACTTTTTCTATACTTCATTCTCATGTTCCCTGTACTTATTTTCTTACCATGTTGTTCTTGTTCATTACCTTAGAATTGAACTTTGCTCCGCTCCTGACTGGATATATTGCAGGTGCACTTGAGAATCTTGTCCAACCTTTATGGGCAAGAGCCTGGGATCTTAGCTGAGTAGGATGGCGCCATGACATAGATTTAGATTTGTTTAGTTTTACTTCTAGACACTGTATATTAAGATTTCAGGGTTGTATTTTATTCTGGTTACCGGATTTGTCTCCGGTATTATTTCATTTTAAAGTTGTAACAATGATGTAGTGACTCTCTAGGACGTTATAGATGTTGTGATGCTTTATGTTATTTGGTGACTTAGAATTTTCCTTAGAATTTTACATCTTACTGCGTTGTATTTTTCATAGTAGGATGGGCATGTCCGACTCGTATCTGATTATTCGGGAGCGAAGAAATATTTTAAGTTTTAGGAGGAAAAAAACAAAACAGATTAATTAAAAAAGTCGCATAAAAATATATACATGGAGACCGAGAGGGAAGAGAGGGACTGGAGGAGGAGAGGGCTGCAGCCTCCAGTTCATTAATCAACAAATTGATTTATCTATCTTAGGTTTAAATTCGGGTTGGATTGTTAACGGGTAGAAACTACCTATCCGATCGGACCGAATTCACTAATAAATAAAAATTATTAACCAAAACAAATTGCTCCTTGTTACATCTTACGTCTTTTCTTTGCCTTGTTAAGACGCTCATCTTTGGCGTGCCTACTAAGGCTTGTTGTGCCATGCACATGAAAAAAGTTAAGGGTGTACCGTATCTTATGCCATGATTCGCCTTTAACAACTATGTTTTGATATGACCTAAATTTGGAAAGAAGATTTCAAACCCTAGTTTATGGATCTCATATTCTCACTTCTTAAACATCTTATTCTCTGTTTGTTGCATGTCGTTGACCCGACGTCATCTAGATACACTCTAGTTAATCTATTATTTATTTTTTTTCCAATTCATATGTTCTCTCTCTCTCTCTCTCTCTATATATATATATATATATATAGGTGAGCTAGGCCCATTGGGCCGGCCCGCCCCGCCATACAAAAAGGTGGGTTGGGTTATACATTTAAAGACATGTTTCGCAGCGAACCTCAGTGGGTTGGCCCGTGCGGGCCGCGAGCTTGGGCGGGGCGGGCTAACCCGCGGGCTGCTACTTATATCAAGTCAACTCAGGAGTCATAAGTGTCAACATATTCCCAACACAACAAAGGTTACAAAGCCGGCCCTAACCCTAAATAACAACCGAATTAAGTGAGGCTTCCAATGTTTTAGAGGATATTGAAGAAGGAAATGAAGATGATTTTGATGATCTAATGGTTGATGAAATATAATTTGAGATTTTACTTCTGTAAGCAAATTAGTAATCATAGTTTTGTGTTATTTTGATTGTTGTTTAGCTTCTTTAGTAATCAAGTTGTTATTTTGAATCTTTGATTGTTGTATTCTGGCAAGTTGGAATGATATATGTGATATGAATGAACCTGGGGTACATTTAGTTTGATCCTGGGTTAAATTTTGTATTGCCATTGAGCATTTGAGATTATATTATCTTGTGGAAGAGTTGATTCTTAAGCTGGAAAGTAATGTACTACAAGTGAAGCTATAGAAGCGGGCTGGCTCGCCTGGCCCGCGGCCTGCCGACGGCTTGGGCTGGGATGGGATTTTCAGGCCCGTCAAAATGGTGGGGTGGCCCACCCCGCCTCGCCAAATAGTGGGTTTTGGTGAGTTGTGTGTTTTCCCGCCCCGTCAGCCCGTTTTGACAGTTCTAATATATATATATATATATATATATATATATATATATATATATATATATATATATATATATATATATATATGCCAATGACTTCTAGGCTAGTGATAGTGATGAGACAATGATGAGACGTACGATCCAAGTGGTCAGGAGGTCGATTTTCGGTGGAAACATTCGACACAATTACCATTTTCTCTCTCTCGCTCTAATATATATATATATATATATATATATATATATATATATATATATATATATATATATGGGTCCGAATTCGGAGTCACGCGGGAGCTTCATCGTCCTCGACCGTTGGATAGAGGGACGCGTCCGAACGATGGTTCGATTTTTGTTTTGTTTTCGTGTAAATATGGCGAAAACATCACATTTACCTATTTATATCAACACAAAGAGACCAGCACCAACAATGTTAGTCCCGGGGCTTGATCAAAGATGGTAGACTCGATGTCGAGACCAGAGGTTCAACAAACGTTCACCTTCTGATTATTCTCGAGATCCAAGAGGAACTCTGATTATTATCGAGATCCAAGAGGAACTCTATAAATGAATCTGATTACAAAAGCAACAATAATCAGAAAGTAAATCTCACGTTCTTCCTTGCAATCGCAGTTGCAGACGGACAGGACTGAGTTACAACTCAGATGAAGGAGAAGAAAGAAGAAAGAAGAAAGGTTCTTGCTGGGGTGATAGAGATCACCGTTGCTCAAAGCAAGATTCGTCCCACCACGATTTGCTTTCAGGAACCAGCAAGTTCACGAAGAACTTCTGGAACGCTCGAAAGTCAAAATTTGAGACTTGAACGGGCCTCCTGGACTTTACAGACTTCCTTAACTATCTTATTGGTGCATCTTTCAAAGGTGGCCAAGGGGCTCTATTTATAGAGTGGAGTTGAGACTTCACCTCTTCTCCTATCCGATGTGGGACTAAAATACCAATACTTAAAAATAGAGTTTAATATTTTAGATCATCCCACAATCAACATAGAAGTGTGCCAGTCCACGCCTACCCCCTGAACACTCCCGTGCATGCACGAGACATCCTGGAGTCCGTGTCCGAGTCCGAGTCCGCACAACAAAAATCAACTTGCATCCTTGTTGGATTTAATCATTTTTCCTTCTAGAAAAATACTTCCACATGGCACAAACTTGTGCCCCACTACACCTCATGTGCACACCTCAACACAAGCAATGCATTATATTAAGATACTTACCATTTGGTGTAGCCGATGTGGGACTATCTTTTCTAGTCCAAAGGCAAAAAAAACCAACAATCCTCCATATATCTCAATATATGGGTTGAGCGTTCCCCACAGTGACGGCCCATCATGCATTAGGAGAGATGTCGCTATGAATTGAATCTTCTCGCATAGGTTAAATAACAGTATGATACAAGAATGGACAGCCTTGAATTCTGTATCATAACTGCAATTCTTCCTACTCACATAATGACATCAACTGTGCTTCTGGCTGCACATTGAAGGCCTTGTGCCAGCCTGGTTTCAGTGTATAATTTTTGGGCGTCTACAAGTTTACCCTCAAGAGACGGCCTGATATCTCTGTCCATATACTATAGGTGAGTTCTTTATAAAGAGTCATGGCATGAAGCATTGTGCTTCTTTGCGGTGCTACGCCGCTATGACATGGCTTAAAGCCGAGGCTTTACCCCACCTGGGTACCTCATCGTAGTGTCATACTACTGTAGCATGAGGTCACAAGCCTCTTTGTAGTGCCAAACTACCCAGCATGAAGTCTTGCGCTTCCGTGCGGTGTTACGCCGCTACGACATGGCTTGCGAAGCCAAGGCTTTACCCTACCTGGTACCTCTTCGTGGTGTCATGCCACTGTAACATGAGGACATCGTCCTCTTTGTAGTGTTGTCTACCTCTCTTTATTACGATTATCATACAACATTAGGCTACCTGCCTATTTGCGGTGCTACTCCGCTGTGACTTGGCTTGCAAAGCCGAGGCATTACCCCTACCTGGGAACCTCATGGTGAAGTCACCTCACTATAGCATGGAGTTACACTCCTTGTAGTACTGCACTACCGTGCTTCCTGTAAAGCACTCCAGGCATTCACTATACCTGAGAACTCATTAAGGCATTTAAGCCAACCTTCCCACAGGATTCGTTTTCCGCAGAAAACAACAGTAGACAACAGTGGTTGTAGGTCCGTAACCTCTCCATGTCACAGAGGACAAGTACCCACCGTTCCTGATATTCTTCTGGTTAATAGTCCTCCCTTGAACCAAAAGTTAGATGCCTATAGATTTTTCTTTGAACTAATAGTATAAAACTTTATGGTAGGATTGTAATAACACAATATCAGAATGCCTTCAAGCCCATTTTACAAGCTGTGTCATCGACCAGCTGGCGCTTGAGGCCCTTGGTGAACGGATCCGCCAGGTTCTCCTGACTTCGAACATCAATTACTGCAAAGACACCTCTCTTGATGAGATCGTTCACTGCCATGTGCTTCAACCGCACAGTTCTCTTCTTCCCGTTGAAGAGATCATTTGATGCTACCATTGTAGTCGCCTGGTTGTCGCAGTATATCGGAATTGCCGGTATCTGTGCCCCAACCACTGGAAGATCATACATGAGCTTCCGAAGCCACTCTGCTTCATCTGCTGCGGTATCAAATACAAAGAACTCAGATTCCATAGATGATCGCGAGAGCATAGTCTGCTTCTTCGACTTCCACGATATAGCAGCTCCATCCATTGTGAAAATGTATCCACCTATGGACCTCTCGCTCTCCACTTTTGAGCACCAACTGGCATCACTGAAGCCTTCCACTACCGATGGATCTCCGCTGTAGTACAGTACATATGTCTGAGTCTTCTTGAGATATCTCATAACCCATTTCACAGCTTTCCAGTGCTCAATGCCTGGGTTGCTCGTAAAATGACTCATCATCCCCACAGCAAAAGCTATATCAGGCCTTGTGGCAGTAGTAGCATACATCAAACTCTCGATTACGCTTGCATACTCCAGCTGTCTGACATTTTTCCTTGAATTAGACTTCAGTTTCATATCACACTTGTACGGCGTATCGATCTCTGGAAGATCCTGATATCCGTAACGAGTGATCATCTTCTCAACATAATGAGACTGTTACAGCGCTAGTCTAGTGTCTGTCCGGGTGATCTTGAATCCCATGATAACATCAGCATCCCCCAAGTCCTTCATACTGAACTTCGTCGAGAGGAACTTCTTTGTCTCCGTGACACAGCTTATATCCGTACCTAGGATTAGCATGTCGTCCACGTATAGACAAACGATGACTCCTCTTCCGTCAGCAAACTTCGTATAGACGCACTTGTCTATTTTACTGACCCTATAGCCATTTGACCTTATGACTTTGTCAAACTTCTCATGCCACATTTTGGGAGCTTGCTTTAAACCGTACTGAGATTTTACCAACTTACAGACTTTGTCTTCAAGACCTTTGACGACAAACCCTTCTGGTTGTTGCATGTAGATCTCTTCGGTCAGCTCGACATTCAGGAATGCCGTTTTTACATCCATCTGATGTATCACCATCTTATGTATCACTGCGAGAGCAATCAACATTCTGATGGTGGTCATCCGGGCTACTTGAGCATACGTGTCAAAGTAGTTGATCCCCTGCTTCTGAAAAAACTCCTTTGCCACTAGTCTGGCCTTGAACTTGTCAATGGTTCCATCAGCTTTCATTTTCTTATTGAAGATCCACTTACATCCGATAGGTTTTGCTCCTTCAGGTAGATCAACCAACACCCAAGTGTTATTGGAGGTGATTGAATCAATTTCATTGTCAATCGCCTCCTTCCAGAAAACATCATCTCTGGTCTTCATCGCCTCATCATAGGTAAGTGGATCTGCTTCCACATAATAGGTGATGAAGTCATCTCCGAAGTTCTTCGGCCTCCTCGCTCGCTTCGACGACGGCTCAGCGAGTTCTGGTTCAACCGTTGTTTCAACAACAACATCTTCTTGGACTACTTCTTTATTGAAAACTTCAGTTTCTTGCGCACCCTTATTGTTCTCCGGTTTATTCGTAAGAACAATATTCTTGTGCCTTGCAAATTATCTTCACGAGATTCGATGATATGATTTGAATCAATATCAAGAAATCTCCGAGCATCACTCTTCTCGGCATACCCCAAGAAGATCATCTTCGTAGTCCTAGTCCCCAGCTTCTGAATCTTCAGATCTGGGAGCTTCACATAAGCCAGAGACCCCCACACTAGATTGACATTCAAGTTAGGTCTGACTTTGAACCAGTGTTCATGAGAAGTTACGTCCGAAGTTGCATACAGCACTCTATTTAGAATAAAAGTGGTCGTCAATGCATCTTCTCCCCATTAGCATTTAGGAAGACCCATAGTTAGCAGCATTGAGTTCATCATTTCTGTCAACGTCTATTCTTTCTCTCCGCTATCCCGTTAGATTGAGGAGAATATGGAGTAGTAGTCACATTGATAATTCCATGTTCTTTGCAAAACAATGCAAATTCATGAGACCTATACTCTACATCTCGATCACTTCTGAGTAGTTGTAGATCGGTTTAACGTTCAGCTTCAGCCCTGAAGTCTCTGAACTACTCGAATGCTGTATCCTTTTACTTGAGAAGTTATACGAACGTGCACTTCGAGAAACACTTCGAACCGGCGTCTGTGGAGAATTGATAAAGGTCACAGATATCTGAGTATACTAACTCCAGATGATCAGTACTTTAGTTCAATCGTCTGAGCAGCTTCCCAACAGTCTTGTATCTGCACAGACCTTAAACTCCTCCACCTCTTTACTCCCACATTTCGAAGATAAGGTCCCGGTAGGACAGCTTGAGTCTGCTTCTGTCATAGAACAACTCTCAGTCCACTCAATGAAGTAACTTCATCGCCATCAGCAGAAGTTCGAACATTCCTTCAGTACCAAACATCTTTTCGAAGCATATTCCTCGCCAAGAAATTACCATCTGGCTAGTACGAATGTCCATCTTTCAAGTCTGTATCAGATAATAGACTTTCTGAGATCAGATATCGCCAAAAAATCTCTAGTACGTGCAACACGCATTCCAGTGTCCTTGTCGGTGGTTAATAACCACTGTCACGATCTTCGAAACTTCTGCTAGATATATGTTCGCCATCGAGACCTTCGTCATAACATGGCTCGTCCTTGGTGAACAGCTCCTTTGAGAGCACACGTGGTCAGATACACTAGTGTCTGACCACTAGTCAGCTACCACGTTAGATAACTCAACCTGTGCAACACTAGCAACCAAGTTAAGTAATCAAAGTAACCAAGTTTAGCTATACCTGCTATTTTGGTTTGGACTTGGATTTGCATTCACTCATATAGTGGCCATTCTTGTCACAATTGAAGCAAGTCACATGGGACTTGGACTTCTGTTGTTTGAACGAATGACCGTTCACTTTTAGATTAGTGGAGTCCTTCTTGTAATGAGAAGCCACCTGCTTCCCCTTGAATTCTCTTGTCTGCACCAAGTTGGCCTTAGCCAGTTGTTTGGACAGAGAGTCCATCTTCTGTTGAGATCGCATTTCGTCCTCAACGTGGATCTCTTGTAGAAGATCTTCCAAGCTAATGTCCAGCTTCTTTCGATGCATTCTAGCATAGAAGTTGCTCCAACCAGCAGAAAGTTTCGAGACTATCCCTCCAACGACAAACTTGTCGACGAGGGGCATCTTTTCGTCATCTAACTTCTGGCGCAACTTCAGGAATTCCTTTACTTGAGGTAGCATCGCCATTTCGTCTTCGAAGAGCCACTTATGGTACTTCTCGACGATGAAGATTTTGGACCTGTTCTCATCATCTTCATATAGCTTACCCAAAGAATCCCAGATCTCTTTGGCATTCTCCTTCTTGGAATATGACTCTGCCAGAGAGTCTTCCATAGAATTGAGAATCAGCAGTTTACAGATGATGTTTTCTCTCTTCCATTTGCTCTGCTTGACGAGTGCAGCAGCAATAGTATCGGCAGTTCCTACTTCCTCCTTCTGGAATCGTCGGTTCATCCTCAATCAACATATGGTCTACGTCCACGAGTTGAAGATTAAGGGTGACCTTCCTCTTCCAGATTTAGAAATATTCTCCATCGAATTTCTCCAACTTGTTAAAGCTGGTATCGGTGAAGCACTAGAGTTCTCCATCTGCAAGGATCTTGCTTTGAGATTGTTAGTCCCGGGGCTTGATCAAAGATGGTAGACGCGATGTCGAGATCAGAGGTTCAACAAACGTTCACCTTCTGATTATTCTCGAGATCCAAGTGGAACTCTATAATATGAATCTGATTACAAAAGCAACAATAATCAGAAAGTAAATCTCACGTTCTTCCTTGCAATCGCAGTTGCAGATGGACAGAACTGAGTTACAACTCAGATGAAGGAGAAGAAAGAAGAAAGAAGAAAGGTTCTTGCTGGGGTGATAAAGATCACCGTTGCTCAAAGCAAGATTCGCCCCCCCACGATCTGCTTCCAGGAACCAGCAAGTTCACGAAGAACTTCTGGAACGCTCATAAGTCAAAATTTCAGACTTGAACGGGCTTACTGGACTTTACAGACTTCCTTAACTCTCTTCTTGGTGCATCTTTCAAAGGAGGCCAAGGGGCTCTATTTATAGAGTGGAGTTGAAACTTCACCTCTTCTCCTATCCGATGTGGGACTAAAATACCAATACTCAAAAATAGAGTTTGATATTTTAGATCATCCCACAATCAGCATAGAAGTGTGCCAGTCCACGCCTACCCTCCGAACACTCCCGTACATGCACGAGACATCCTGGAGTCCGTGTCCGAGTCCGAGTCCGAGTCCGCACAACAAAAATCAACTTGCATCCTTATTGGATTTAATCCTTTTTCCTTCTAGAAAAATACTCCCACATGGCACAACTTGTGCCCCACTACACCTCATGTGCACACCTCAACACAAGCAATGCATTATATTGAGATACTTACCATTTGGTGTAGCCGATATGGGACTATCTTTTCTAGTCCAAAGGCAAAAACACCAACAAACATCTTCTTCTATATTAGTTGTATAATTTTGATAAACTAGATTACTAATAATTAAATAACCAGATGGTGAGAGTAATAAACAATTATCATTTTCTTTCTTTTATATCTACCTTCATACTTGTCAATTCACTTATATATCTGGACATATGGCATGTATATACCAAAGCCAACTTAGCTCTTGTACCCTTTTGTTATGGTAAAAGAATACCTAAATTATTGCAAACAAGTTCAACCATCACAAGAGTTTACTGATGTTGGTTTAGGAATTGTAGCTCGTGGTTGCTTAAGAGCATCAATAGTAGGGCTCATTCTCAATTTCTAGATTTAGATTACAAAAGTCCAATAGTAAAATTCAATTAGATCTTCGTGATGGTCCGGTACTAGTTACAGGAGCTCTAGACCCTTGTTAGCAATTCGGCAAACGAAAAAAATTCAGAACGGTAAAAGTACGAGTATAAATCGACACAATATAAGTAAAATACGGTCAAAAATTCATCTAACGAAAAACATTCAGATCAGATTTAATTCGTGTTTAGTACGTTTCATATGAACCAGTTTGGCACTAAAAATTTGACATATATATAGGGCCCACCACCTCTAATTCTTCATAAACAAGGGTTCAGTGTGAGAATAATAAGAGGTTGGAAGATAAAAAACCAAAATATTTTTCTTTAATTGTTGCAAGTAACATGTGCAAAGACTCTTGGGTTTCTTTTTTTGGTTACTGTGAAACTTTTTCTTCTTTTCTTTTGATAAGTTTTTAGAATTGTGCCGGTCTTAATATCTAATAGCAGCAAGAGTCAAGAAAATTAAGACTATTGGGTTTCTTGGTAACATTTTTTTGGACAAATTTTTTAAAAATTCGTACGGTACGCGTTTAAAACGCCACAGGCTTAAAATTCGTGTACAAATTCAAATTTTTCCAAAGTACGTAAGTATTATACGTTTATGTAAGATACGAAAAAATTCGCGTATAATACGTGTTTTATTGGGGTGATTGCTAACAAGGCTCTAGACTGGGCCTTAGAATTTCTACATTTAAAGTGTAGGAACTCAATTTGGAACCCAATTTCTAGATATTAGGTTTTATAGTAATTTTCTTCGGGTTGGTGTTCGTCTAGTATATATAGAAGAGAGTGGTTAGGAGAGAGAATCAATCTTTTCTTTCCTTCGCTGTCAACCGCACCACAATCCCATGTTCCGAAGTCAAAAGACAAATCCAAGTCGTAAGACCATAGAGCTGTCGTCGAACTGAGATGAGTGGTCGTGGAGCTGATTCATCTCTCTGGTAGAGCTAGCTTTAACTAGGGGCTGAGAAAGCATCTCCTCCCATCCAATACGGAGGGAATCCGTTATGACACTCTGGGCTTCTTACAGCAGATCGAGTTAGCATTTTTTTTTCCAACACCGTGCCTCTTTGTGGTAATTTATAATTAGCTTGACTTGTTTTTGAAAAAAGAAAAAAAAGATGACATCTGGATCTTTATTCATTCAGCTCATTTGGACTTAAGATTTATCTGTTTACTATTCTCATACAAATCAACACATTCTATAGTTATTTTTTAGTTACAAATTTGAATCTCAAGATGTATTTTTGAGCTTCATCTACTATTAATGTTCTAAAATGATGTGATAATGTCAGAGCGAATGGATATTGCGAGAACTATTGTGGTCAAGTGACATCAGGTGAAGCTCAGAACATTTATTGTGTTTACTAATTTATATAAAATAAAACATTTTAATTGATCAAGTTAATCAAGTAAATTTAGATTTTGTAGGAAATAATAATGCTTTGTTTTTATTGCTAGGGTTTGTTACAATATATATAGTGTCTACATTTGGGCTTATGGGCCATATTTATGTTACAAATATAATCTAACCCCCCCTCAAGTTGGAGCATGCAAGTCACAAATGTCCAACTTCGAAAGGAAAGAATCAAACATATGCTTTTCAAGAGGCTTGGTGAAGATGTCAGCCAGTTGAGAAGAAGTAGGAACATGCGAGGTTATTACGGTGCCATCTCGAATAGCATCACGAACAAAATGCAAATCCACCTCAATATGCTTACTGCGCTCATGAAATACCGGGTTCTGAGCCAGGTGCAGGACAGACTGACTGTCATAATACACCGATATAGCAGACTCCTGGCGAACACCCAAACACACCAATAATTCCTTTAACCATTTCAACTCACAAACAAGTGCAGCAAGAGATCGGTATTCAGCTTCAGCGGAAGATCGGGAACAGTTGATTGCTTCTTGGTCTTCCAAGAAATAGGTGATCCCCCAGAAACACCAACCAGCCTGTAACAGAGCGGCGAGTCAAGGGACAACTGGCCCAGTCGGAATCACACCAACCAGAAAGAAGAAGATCACAATCAGCTTTCAAAAGAATACCTTATCCCGGTGCATATTTGAGATATCTGACAACTCTCAAAGCAGCATGCCAATGATCTTGTCGAGGCTCCTGTAAGAATTGAGACAAGATATGCATAGCATAAGCTAAGTCAGGGCGAGTAAATGATAGATAAATCAACCTCCCAACCAGCCTCCGATAAGTCTCTGCATCCGCCATCTTTGGACTAGTCGATTCTGCCAGCTTGTGATTGGGCTCCATGGGAAATCCAGCAGGTCAAGACCCCATCAAACCGCATTCTGAAATGATGTCCAAAGCATACTTTCTTTGACACAAGGAAATTCCTTCTGTACTCCGAGCCACATCGATGCCAAGAAAGTACTTCAACACACCAAGGTCCTTCATGTGAAAGCAAGAACTAAGGTACTTTTTGAAAGCATCTAAAGTACCTGTGTCATTACCAGACACAATCATGTCATCCACATAGATTAAAACCTGCAACTCTACCTTTCCTTTAAAAAGGGAATAATCGGAATGAGATTGAATAAATCCATAGGATATCAGAGAAGCAGGAAGCTTAGAAAACCAACAACGTGGTGCCTGTTTCAATCCATATAGTGACTTACGCAGGCAACACACTTTGTTGGGTTTACTATACGAAAAACCTGGCGGCAACTTCATATACACTTATTCTGTCAGATCTCCATGAAGAAAGTATTGTGCACATCCATCTGGTGCAAAGTCCAGCCTCTCACAGCTGCAACAGCCAAGAACGCCCGAACTGTAGGCATCTTAGCTACCGGGGCGAATGTCTCTGAATAGTCGATCCCCTCAATCTGATGATTACCGAACACAACCAGCCGTACCTTTAAGCGCTCAACACTGCCGTCAGATTTGTACTTTATTTTGTACACCTATGTACTTCCCAATGCTTCTTCCTAGGAGGCAAATCGACAAGACTCCATGTTCCATTATCTTCCAGAGCCTGTATTTCAGTTTACATAGCCGCGCGCCAACCCGAATCTCGTGAGGCCTGACGATATGAAGTTGGCTCAACACCTGCAGTGATAGCTGCAAAAAAATCTCTGTGTCCAGCAGTAAATATGTCATAACTTAGAAATTGTGTTAGAGGATACGAAGTACATGAGGAAGTGACGGGAACAGATGAACTGTGGTGAAGGGGGGACTATTACTTCGAACAGCATTCCTCACAAAATCCTGTAATCGCACTGGCTTTCATTTCTTTCTTATTCCTCTTCCCAATACTACCTCGTCGGGCACCTCTGGCAACACTGTATCCCCTGTATCATCAGTAGTATCCGTATTACCCCCATCGGACTCTCCTGTCAATACTTCTGCATCTACCTGTGCATCATCGCTACTCGGTGTCGAGCCACCATCAACCACTTTGGCCTCAGCAACCGTAGCCGGCTCCATCCCAAAAACCTCTATATCGTCTCCCGGCACCTCAATAGATGGACGGCGTGTCGCAGAAGACATCTCACTAGCAGAGCCACACCCAGAAAATTCTTTTTCATAAAAAGTAACATCACGGGACACAAAAAATTTACCAGTCTCCAAATCATACAGTTTCCATCCCTTTTATCAAGTGGATACCCAACAAAGATACATTTTCTGCTCCTGCTAGCAAATTTATCATATCGGAATTTCAAATCATACGCATAGCACAGACAACCAAAAGTACGTAGATGATCATACGAAGGAGCTGAACCATATAAAACTTCATAAGGAGACTTAAAATTCAAGATACTAGAAGGGGTTCTATTTATCAAATAACATGCACCCAGAACACATTCCCCCCAAAAATCCACGGAAAGAGAACCCTAAAATCTCAATATCCTGGCTACATTTAAAATATGTCGATGCTTTCTTTCCACCCTTCCATTCTGTTGAGGTGTTCCAACACAGGATGTTTGGAACAAAATACCTTGAGATAAAAAATAATCTCGTAAACAATTAAATTAAGTGCCATTGTCACTCCGCACACGACGTATATCAGCCCCAAACTGACGCTTCACGATAGCATTGAATTTAAGAAATATAGAATAAACAACACACTTATCCGTCAATAAAATAACCCAAACAGTTCTAGAAAAATCATCCACCAAAGTCAAAAAATATCGTACCCCATTAGATGATGGAACACGATATGGTCCCCACAGATCACAGTGTATAAGTTCAAAGCATCTCAAAGCACGACTACTACTATCAGAAAAGGCATCACGAGTCTGTTTAGCTTGATGACAAATATCACAAGCCTTATGAGAAAACACACTACTACCAGAGAGAAAAGGTAAAGTCTGCATTACCTTATCTGAAGGATGCCCCAGTCTACTATGCCAAACCTCAAAATTATTTTCTTTGCATGCCAGGATCACCGAAGCCAAAGAAGCTGGAACCTCCCCCAAGAAGTAAAGTCTACCCCTTTGTTCACCTGCTCCAATCACCATCCTCGTACTTCGGTCCTGAACAAAACACAAATCAGGAGTATATATGTCACTCCCCGATCCTGGAATACGTATTTTAATACGTAAACCGATAAAATTGTATTTACCTTGTATTTATACTATATTTATTATGCTGTGTTTCTTCATACATTCTCCAAAAATATTTGACAAAATATTATTTCCTAAATTATTTTCTGCATTTGGGCCTACAGTTTTGGCTCATTTGGGTAACCCATTCTTGGTTCACCAATGGTTCATTATGAACCCTTTGGTTCATCATGAACCCATGGGTCCAAGATCTTTATATATACTCATCTCATTTACTTCCTCTCATTTACTTCCTCTCATTTACTTCCTCCACCAACCAAATATTTTCTCTATCAACCAAGGCAAGTACCAACTTGCTCAAGAGATGGATCCATAGTTTTGTCAATGATTTCTTACAAAACTATTTGCCAAAACATGTTCTTCTTCTCAATCTATACTAGTTTAGAACTTGGAAATTTCCATTTTGAAGCTTTGATTTTCGTAGATCTAGGTCTTAATCATTTTCGGATTTTGCATAGTTTGATCTACTTTAGTTAGATTTTATGGGTTTTTGATGCTTCCATGTGGAAGAGCATTCAGTTTCACCCAAGTTGGAACTTTGGAAATCTGGATTTGGAGTTCGGATGGCCAAGTTATGATGCTTTAAAGTTTGGGTTCAGCCATGGTGTTCTTGCTGTTTGGAGAAGACAATGAACAGTGTGCTCCTGTTTGAGCACGCTTCCTGTTGGAAGCGTGTCTCTCTCCTTGAGCTTGCGTGACTTTTCATGCAGCTCTCTCCTTGAGCTTGCGTGACTTTTCACGCAGCTCTCTCCTTGAGCTTGCGTGACTTTTCATGCAGCTCTCTCATTGAGCTTGCGTGACTTTTCACGCAGCTCTCTCCTTGATTCTGCGTGACTTTTCACGCAGCTCTCTCCTTGATTCTGCGTGACTTTTCACGCACGCTGCCTTGAGTGAGCCTGAGTGAGCCTGCGTGACTTTTACCCCTTGAGCGTGCGTGCCTTTGTGCGTACGCTTTTGATATTTTATTAGATATTATATGCCCATTTTATATCCTTACGCCTTTTGTCCCGAGCATGATATGAGCACTAATGTGACCCCGGAGAACAAAGTGTTCCTTCCTGATACATGTACCTGAATGTCCCAGTTCTTGTTCATGCTCGACAAATGACTCGTAACTCCACGTGGCGTATTTGCAATGATGGATTACACTAAGGAGGGTAGAAAATGTTGACATACTGATTGACATGGATCCTCTTTGGGGTACTCGTACTAAAGTACGACTTTAGGAGGATAATCATGCAGACCACAACATGTGAGTCTAAGATTTCACCTAGGGTTAAACTAGGCAACTAAACATACTAGATGCATGGGGAGGGCAAAATCCCGAGATCGTGTTACACCAGCTGCCTTGAGATACTGTCTTAACGTGCCGGCTGGTCTCCACGGATACTGTGACATCTGCAACGAGTGGATGACTGTATCCGATTAATTCCTGCTATATATTATATGTTTTAGCAAGGTGGCCTTACGAGGGACCTGTGCTCAATCATACCTGTCTACGCGAACCCCTGGGTTGGCTAGCCTTGCTGGAAAGATACGATCTGAGGATTTCTACATAACATGATGCGAGGATAACCTCGTCCCACTAGAAACTCATAGACTTGATTGGCCGTGAAAATGACTTGCTTGTATCCTATTACCTTCCGTAAATAACCGAGGGAAGCGGACTGTCATGGCACGTGATCCAACCCATATTCTTGTTTGATTGTTGGGTTGGTTATCGTACTATGATAGGAGGTGGACCGAAGTTATGAACGGAAGACTTATTCTGGTTGTGAAGTGCTACTTCTGTGAATGACTGAGAAACATGGTCTATCATGGTACATGATCCAACCCATGTTCTTGTTTGATTGTTGGGTTGGTTATTGTGCTGCGATAGGCTATCGACCGAAGTCACGATCAGGAGGTTTTATTGTTTATACCTTTTAACTTATGTAAAAGTTATAGAGTACGACACGTCCCGACTCCATGCGGCACCTTTTGTCCTTGTTTGGTTGTAAGGGTGCCATATGGGTTCGAGGATGTTGCGCTACCCTATAATAGTAGCATAAGTATTACTATTATCAATCATTCTATTTAACTAGGTTTTTAATCTTAACTCTTGTGCCCCTTTGGCGGTACTTGCTATTCGGGGCTGACCCCGCTGGTTTTTGTTTGGCCAGATTCCGTAGCAGAGCCAGAGGACACGATCTTCCTCTTTGACATCCATAGTGCATACTAGGAGCATGGTGGTTCGGGGACTCGAGTGGGTTTCTTCTCCACCACTCCTGCTTATACTTTTGCGGCGTTTAGCCACCGGCACCTGTTAGCCGGATTACTTGATATTTTGTGTCAGTACAGAATTGTAATTAAACAGACTGCAGCTGTGTATAATTTTGTACTCCTGACTCTCTGAGATAGCTAAATTATAAAGCTAGTCTCTCATGACCATTTTGATGAAGCGTCGGGGACGCCTTACTGCTTTATCTTTAATGTTCATTTAATTGCTGATGTGATTTGAATGATTGAGACATAGAACTCTGTGGGACCATAAGAGACTTGATTGTAGCATGTACCCCCTAGTCTCTCGACAGCCACGATCGCCGTATGACGTTACGTACCTTATATGGAGTAGCTGGCCTAGTCCGTCTCCGTATTTCGGTACTGGGGCGTGACAAGGTTTTAGTGGTGGCCCATGCAGGTCTGATTTTCAGACTTATGGGGTATTGCGAATTATTAGGAGTCTCAATCAAAACTTGTTCCCCTTGAAATTCTGTTTCAAATTCTCTGACCTTGCCTTGATCTCTAACCTGACTTGCATCCTCGAAATCTTCCTCGTCCGGACTTGATAATCTTATATTCTTCTCTATAGGGGTGCTTCATTCTCAGTAGCGGGTGAGGCCCATGAGGAAGAGCAGCAAGAGCATGGCTCGACTGGGCAGCAACAGGGAAGAGAACCTTCTCCAGTGCAGGCATGAGCAGAAATGGAACCAGAGGCAGTACAGCCGCAGGTTATTGAAACTCCTGCAGCACCAGCAGCGACGGCAGTACCAGATGCCGTAGCACTCCTGGAGATCATCCGGGGGTTTCTTGTCACTAACCAACAACAACAGACTCGGCAGCAGGAGCAGAACGTGTTGCTGAACCAAGAGATTCAGTTAGCTCTTGAGAGGAGTGTCGGGGCTGACTCGGGAGCATCAGGAAGGTTTCGTCGCTTGAACCCGAGGTATTTTAATGGCACGGAGGATGCCATCACTGCGGATGCATGGATTCAAGACATTAAGGCCATTCTTGTGGCAGCCAAGGTTCCAGATGATGAGAAGGTTGATCAGGTCAAACTGGTACTTCAGGATCTTGCCCGCGACTGGTGGACATCAGAAGAAGTTGGTATAAGACGTCCTATTCGTTGGACCACCTTCAGTGACAGATTCAAGGCCAAGTATTTTGGCGTAGTAGCTCGATATGAGCTCCAGCAGAAGTTTATCAGTCTCAAGCAAACAGGCAAGACCGTAGATGGGTATGCAGCAGAGTTCTGTAGATTGTGCCATTTCGCACCAGCAATGGTGGCAATGGAGCCAGAGAAAGCTATGAGGTTCCAGCAGGGACTTCATTTGGAACTACTGTAGCTTGTGGAAGGACACGACTACCAGACGTTTGACGCTGTTTTGACGGTCGCTCGAAGGCACGAGCTTACCCAGCAGAAGTTGGCATCGAGGATAGGAGGTCAGAAGAGATCTCATTCCCAGGTTGGAGGAGAAGCAATACAGCGAACATCGGCACCAGCACCCGGTGTACGTATTCATGATGCAGGAGCGCCGCGGAGGACGGCCGTGTCAACTAATACAGTGCCAGTTCGGCATCAGCAGGCGAGAAACCAGCAACAGCGTCAGGGAGCACCCCAGGGCTGTACATTCTGTGGGAAGACAGGGCACACGAGGGAGGTGTGCCGTTCAGCGAATGGCTTATGCTTGAGGTGTGGAAGTTCAGACCACCGTATTTCTACTTGTCCTATGATGCAGAGGCCAGGAGGACCAGCTCAGCAGTTTCCAGCATTGCCAGCTCCGGTGGCAACCCCGAGTGGAGGGCCAGTATTAGCAGTAAGGCCCCTAGCCCAGCGTCTACCAACGCAGGCTCAGATGTTTCGCCAGGCACAGGAAGCCGAAGGCCCTCAGAGGCAGCAACAACCTGGTCGAGGAAGGCTGCAACAAGGGGCTCCGCGGGGCCAGGCTCTCACATTGACATTGGGAGAGGCTCTAGCATCTAGTGATGTGGTGGCAGGTAAAATTCTCGTCACCTCATTTCCTGCTGTAGCATTATTTGATTCAGGCGCAACTCATTCATTCATCTCTGCACAATATGCCACACGGATTGGATTAGAGTTTGAGGTATTGCCGGAGAGGATGGATATCCTCACCGGCAATGGGCTCGTAGAAGTTAGCAGAGTGCGCTTTTCATGTCCGGTAGAGGTGTGTGGGCATTTATTGCCCGCATCATTGATTGAATTTCCTATGGGGAATTTTGATGTTGTTCTTGGCATGGACTGGTTGAGAGACAGTCATGCGACAATTGATTGTAGAGGAGGTAGGGTCATATTCAGCGTTCCTGGGATGGAACAGTTCATCTTTACTCGAACCTTGAAGAATCAGACAGGAGGCGTCATCTCAGCAGCTGTGTCAGAGCCAGGACAGATTCCGAGAGTGGTAGAAGATTTTCTCGACGTCTTCCCAGATGAGCTCCCAGGGATACCCCCAGTCAGAGAGATAGAATTTAGCATTGAGTTAAACCCTGAGACGAGGCCTATTGCAGACAGAGTTTACAGAATGTCGTCGTCAGAACAGGATAAGTTGTATCAACATGAAGAAGAGTTGAAGTCTAAGGGATTCATCCGAGACAGTAATTCGCCCTGGGTCGCGCCAGTGATTCTAGTTCCCAAGAAGGATGGGTCGACGAGGATGTGCATCGACTACCGCAAGCTGAATACAGTAACAGTGAAGAATAAGTACCCGCTACCAAGGATTGATGACCTGTTTGACCAGTTGAGCGAGGCCAGTGTCTTTTCCAAGATCGATCTTCAGTCGGGATATTATCAAGTAAGAGTCCGGGAGCAAGACATACCGAAGACAGCATTCAGATCTAGTGTCACCCCTATTTCCTGTATTTCATATTTATGCTCGTATTTGATTTTGGCACGTATTTTACTTTTCTCGACTTGCGGATTTTGGTTTCCGTAAATGGGTTTGGACCATGGCTTGGTTTTATTTTGTGAAAGTTGGTTTAGTTTGGTTCATCATGAATGGAACACCTTAACCTACACTCCTCCCTCAATACACCACAACTCCCCCACTTTATAACTCCACCTACTTTTCTCTCTCCTTTTTATTCTCTCATTTATTTCTTACAAACTTCTTCTTCTTCCTTCTTCCACAACTCCCCAACCCATTAGGCAAGTGCACCTTGCCAACAAATAAGCACCCAATTTTATTTGTCCATTTGATAGATTAGGACATATAGATCAACATTAGAACTTGAAATTTTGTGATTTGGAGCTTTCATTCTTTTAGATCTAGGTTTTAACCATTTTCGGAAATCCTTGGTTTTGATCTATTAAACTTTGATTTTTGCTTGTTTTGATGCTTCCATGTGGAAGAGAATTCAATTTTACTCAATTTAGAACTTTGAAAATCTAGATTTGGTTTTGATTTGACAAAAATATGAAGAATTAAAGTTCTTGGTGTTTTTGGACTTGCTCTCGGCCAGGAAGAACAGCCCCCTGCCTTGCGCTTTTTAGCGCATGGCCGATTGCGCACCCCTGGCCTGTGCTCTTTAGCACATGGCCGTTTGCGCAGTCACTTGGCCAGCGCTTTGCGCTGCGCTGGACTGCGCTGGCGCAAGCTAGCCATGCGCAATCCAGCCATGCGCAAAGTAACCCCTGCGCAATTCACTTCTGCGCAAACCGCTCCTGCGCAATTCACTTCTGCGCAACCCACCCTTGCGCAAACCACCTTTGCGCAAGGTAACCCCTGCACAGTCTACCCTTGCGCAAGGTAACCCTTGCACAAGACAACTCTTGCGCAGCTCTTCCATCCGCAGTACACACCCTGCGCAGACCTACCCCTGACCCCCATTGCACAACCTACTTGTCTATGATGAATTTGTCATTTCTTGATCTTGGCTCTTCTATAGTCCTATTTTATATTAGTATTTTATTAGGTATTTTATGCCCATTTTATATCCTTACGCCTTTTGGCATGAACTTGATTTTGCTTAATATGTTTGGAATAACTATTGTACACAGCATGGTATGACAAGGAACTAGTATAACATGACAGTGACCCGTAGTGGTGCACTCCTGACACGACCAACCTGACTTGATAGTGGCCCGTCGTGGCGCACCCCTGACAAGTACCCTGACATGATTTACCTTGATAACTTGATAGTGGCCCGTGGCGGCGCACTCTTGACTTGACTTGACTTGATAACTTGACTTGACTTGCCTTGACACCGTGGGTGTTTCTGCTTGCTTGTTTGCACAATCCACTTGTCTTGTCTTGCATCATGTCTAGGACGTGACTTCCTGGGTACCACGGCCAGGGACTCGCGCTAAATTTGATTAGGCTAATGATTAGATCAAACTAGAACATGGAGAATTCCCAGTCACAGGCAATCTCGTTATCTGGGCGCTTTAATGGACTTGTAGCTTGCCGACGAGTAGAGCACATTTCCAGCACACTGTCATGTGTTGCACCCTCTAAGTCACCTAAGGGTACATTTGTCTTCCGGGCAATGTACCCACCTATAACTCTCAACCCGCGGAAGGATAACTGGATGGTCTGCAGGGCTTGGGACTGGGAGTTTCTCACTTGCATCTTGTTAGTAATTAAGGCTTGTGATAACCCTAGTTAGTTAAAGTAGTAAGCCGTAGTACTTGCTTGGCCGATTGTGAATGGATGGTGTCCAGCCTTGTCTAAGTCTTGTCTAGCTCCAGTACCTGCTATCTCCTGAGCATGTTTGTTTTACTTATCTTAACGATAAATGGGTAGAGACAGTGAGCTATTCAGGCGAAGGGGTACAATCCCGGTCCTTGTTTGGTTTAAGGATTGTAACCTGGCTCCCGGAATGGTTCCACGTCCCTAGTCGTTTATCGCCCTGTGTACTTTTATTACTTGTACCTTCCTTTATTCTTTATGTTCTGATATGCTGGCTTTTGTTCTTATTTGTGGCCTCCTTTGTGGCACTTGCTCTTTCTGGGGTTTGACCCAGCTGGTTTTGTGTGGCCAGATTTCGGAGCAGCTCCCGAGGATCTACCAAGCTTCCAGCCCAATGGTGACAACTAGACGAAACCCGGGCTACGAGTGGGTTTTCCCTTTTTGTTTCACCCACTTATATGTAAATTTATTCTTTTTGAGGCGTTTAGCCGACGAGCACCTGTTAGCTCGATGCACATTTACTTACTGTCTGCCTACGGGCTGTAAACATGATTAACAAATCCTAGGGTTGATCATGTATGACTGAACTCTTGCTAGTCCTATCATTTTGTACGACTAGCTTCATGATCATCCAATATGTAATATTTGGGACGCCTTATATATATATTTGATGCTCTAACATCTTATAACTCTGTTAATTGCTCGAGATTGAGACAATAGGCTTGACCTTAAGAGACTGCTGGCTTGTAGTAAACCCTCATATCTAGACAGCCGTGACCGTATAGTTGAGATGTATTCTATTTCAATATACGTAGCTAGCTATGTCTGCCCCCGCTCTCCAGTATTCTGGTTCTGGGGCGTGACACGGTTTAAGTGGTGGCCCATGCAGGTCTTGGCATTCAAGAAATGTGAGGGTTTACCGAATAGATGTCTCAATCAATATTTTGTCCTTGATCTCTGCTCGTATCTTCAAATCTCTGAGATTCTTGACCTGGTCACACGCTTGCATCATTGATCTGTCCTGGTCCTTTCCTTATTGTTTCTTATGTCGTCTTCTTCAGCGGCATTACTCCCGGACCTGCCAACCAGCCAGAGGAAGCTCGACAAGCACCCCAGCGCCAGGAAGATCAAGCTCAGCACTCTGGAGTAGCCTCCCGAGTTATGCTTCCCGGAGGCTCGAAACCTCCAGTTCAGGCAGCTCCGCCCGTTCAACCAGCTAGACAGGATGAGGGACCTTTGGTAGGACTTATCAGAGAACTGCTTGCATCCCAAGATCGTCGAGGCGACGCCTTGCACCAGGAAGTTCATGATGCACTAAACCGAGGAGGTCCCCAAGGGAATCAGGCGGCCAACAGTTTCAAGCGCTTGAACCCTCCCTTCTTTGACGGCAGTGAAGATGCGATTGTCGCAGACGCTTGGCTTCAGGATACCGAGGTGGTTCTAGAAGCAGCTAGGACACCTGAGAATGAGAAGATGGCGGTGGTACGCCTACAGTTGTTAGACTTGGCTCGCGATTGGTGGGCAGCTCAGGCCATGGGATTAGCAGCGCCAGTCACTTGGGCGACGTTCAGAGAGAGGTTCCAGACGAAGTACTTCGATGCGGTGGCACGGTACGACCTGCAGACCAGATTCACCAACTTGAAGCAAGGAGGCCGGACGGTCGATGGCTATGCGACCGAGTTTTCCAGGCTAAGTAGGTTCGCCCCTACCTTGGTGGCAACCGAGTTCGATAGGGCTCAGCGATTCCAGCAAGGGCTGCACTTAGAGATATTATTGGCTGTGGAGCAGTTCGAGCACCAGACGTTCGATGCAATATTGAAGGCAGCAAGGAGGCATGAGTATACCTCCCGGAGAATTGTGGACAGGACCGGAGGCAGGAAGCGGTCACACAACCAGATGCACCAATCTTCAGCTCCAGCCCCGGCAGCTAGGGATATAACTATTGGGACTCCGAGGCGGGCGGCCTCAGTGACGTCGGTTCAGCATTCGACCCCGACGTACCCGCAGCAGCAGAAGCAGAAGCAGTCTTCCGCGGTAGGATGTTCTCATTGCGGGAAGCTGGGCCATGTAGTGGCAGAGTGTCGTAGGGTACAGGGATTGTGCCTGGCTTGCGAAGGAGCAGATCACAAGATAGGGACCTGCCCGAATAGAGGAGGTCCATCATCATCCAATCTTTCTAGTTCTTCGGTGAAAGGACCAGCCCCAGTTCCAGTCGAGCAACAGCAGCAACAGCAGTACCCGAGGCCATTGGCGCCCCAGGCCCAGGCCTTCCAGCAGCAGTTCACCCAGGCTCCAGTACAGAACCGACAGAGGGGATTCCAGCAGAGGGGACCCGCAGCTAGAGGTCAGGCTATGATGATGACCATGGAAGAAGAAGTTGCACCAGGTGAGGTAGTGGCAGGTACTATTCTCGTCAACACCTTTCCAGCATCTGTATTATTTGATTCTGGTGCATCGCATTCATTCATGTCTGCACGATTCGCGACACGGATAGGATTGGAGCCCGAGTCATTATCGGTGAGGCTCAATATACTTACTGGTAATGGTCTTGTAGGAGTAGATCGAGTGTTTTCCTCGTGTCGGATCGTAGTTAGCAGTAGAGAATTTCCCGCTAGGCTCATAGAGTTTCCTATGGCAGACTATGATGTAGTCCTAGGCATGGATTGGTTGAGGAACCATTATGCTAGGATAGACTGTCATGTTGGCAGAGTTGTCTTTAGTATTCCCGGAGAGCCAGAGTTTTCATTTTCCAGAGGCACAGTAGAGCCATCTCCTCCAGTATTGCGGATGGCAGTAGCAGCAGTGCAGTTGCCCCGAATAGTTGAAGAGTTTCCAGATGTCTTCCCAGAGGAACTTCCAGGGATGCCACCAGAGCGGGAGATCGAGTTCACCATTGACTTGATTCCCGGGACAGCACCAGTATCAGAACGAGTCTCCAGAATGGCGCCTTCAGAGTTGGAGATTTTGTACAAGATGATTGAAGAACTCAGGACCAAGGGATTCATTCGTGCAAGTGGATCGCCTTGGGGAGCCCCGATGCTTCTTGTAAAAAAGAAGGATGGTACGTCTAGGCTATGTGTTGATTATCGTACCTTAAACTCAGTGACAATCAAGAACAGATACCCTCTTCCGAGGATAGATGACTTGTTTGATCAACTCAAAGGGGCTTCAGTTTTCTCGAAGATAGACTTGCGGTCAGGATACCACCAAATCAGAGTCAGAGAGCAGGACATCCCGAAGACGGCGTTCAGATCTAGGTACGGGCATTGGGAGTTTCTAGTTATGCCCTTTGGAGCGACCAATGCGCCGGCAGTGTTCATGGACCTCATGAACCGTATCTTCATGCCTTGGATCAGTTTATGATAGTGTTCCTTGATGACATCCTGGTCTACAGCAAGAGTGAAGCAGAGCACGAGCAGCATCTCAGAGTTGTCCTCCAGATTCTTAGAGAGCACCAGCTGTACGCCAAGTTCAGTAAATACGAGTTCTGGCTCGATCGCATTTCTTACTTGGGTCACATCATTACCAGAGGAGGAGTGGAAGTGGATCCCTAGAAGATTGTAGCTATCGAGGCATGGCCAGTACCCAGCTCAGTAGCAGAAGTTCGCAGCTTTCTTGGATTGGCCGGCTATTACCGGCAGTTCGTCTCTGATTTTGCAAGGATTTCAGCGCCTATGACCCAGTTGACCCGCAAGGATGTGCCGTTCGTTTGGACAGCGGAATGTCAGGAATCATTTGAGAAGTTGAAGCGAGGTTTGATAACGGCTCCCATTCTCACCCTTCCAGATGGGACCGGAGGATTCATAGTTTATTGCGACGCTTCAGGCAGAGGATTGGGATGTGTTTTGATGCAGCATGGGAAGGTAATTGCTTATGCGTCACGTCAACTCCGTGATCATGAGAAGAATTACTCGACCCACGACTTGGAGCTAGCAGCAGTAGTATTTGCACTTAAGTTGTGGAGGCACTACTTGTACGGAGACAGAGTGGAGATATTTACTGATCATAAGAGCCTGAAGTATGTTTTCACCCAGAAGGACCTTAATATGCGGCAGAGAAGATGGCTCGAGCTACTGGTGGACTACGATGTGGATTTGCAGTATCATCCAGGGAAGACCAATGTTGTAGCAGATGCGTTGAGCCGGAGAGCCGGAGTTTATTTCCTGACGGTGCAACCAGAGTTATTGGCAGATCTTCAGAAGATGGGAATTGAAGTGGTTCTTCCTTCCAATGTGGCCTTGATGGCCAGCCTACAGATTCAGTCCACCCTAGTTGAGAGGATCCGGACAGCACAGTTAACAGATTCCAAGATTCAGCGGCTCAGAGCAGAGTGCGAGGCAGGGAGAAGGCCAGAGTTATGTATTCATGAGGATGGTACACTTCGACACGGCACGCGTCTTTGTGTACCCAATGGAGATATCAGACAGAAAGTCATGGCAGAGGCTCACAGTTCGCAGTACTCCATTCACCCAGGCAGCACGAAGATGTACAGAGATATTCGTCAACACTTTTGGTGGAATGGTATGAAGAGGGAGATAGCCCGGTATGTCTCTCGATGTTTGGTTTGCCAACAAGTCAAGGCTGAACATCAGAGGCCAGCTGGACTTCTTCAACCTTTACCGATCCCAGAATGGAAATGGGAGCACATAACCATGGATTTCGTGACTGGGTTACCCAGATCTCCGGCAGGCAGAGATGCTATTTGGGTCATTGTAGACAAGCTTACCAAGGTGGCACACTTTCTTCCGTTTAGAGTTGGACAATCGACGGCACAGCTAGCAGAGATGTATCTCAGGCAGATTGTCAGACTTCACGGAGTGCCAGTCAGCATAGTATCGGACAGGGATACGAGATTCACATCGCACTTCTGGCGCAGTCTTCATCAAAGTTTGGGGACTCGTCTCAAGTTCAGCTCAGCGTATCATCCGCAGACAGATGGGCAGTCAGAGCGTACTATACAAACTCTCGAAGATATGTTGCGGTCGTGTACCCTTGACTTTGGTGGTTCGTGGGAGGATCACCTGCACCTGGTAGAATTCTCGTACAATAATAGTTTCCAGGCCAGTATCCAGATGGCACCCTTCGAGGCTCTGTATGGTAGGAAGTGCAGATCCCCGTTAGCATGGGACGATGTCGGAGAGAGGCAGATGCTCGGTCCAGAACTGATTTCTCAGACGGTTGAAGTGGTCAGGAGAGTCAGAGATCACCTCCGAGTTGCTCAGGATCGCCAGCGCCATTGGGCCGATGCTCATCGGCGTCCCTTAGAATTTGCCGTCGGCGACCATGTATTCCTTAGGATCTCGCCTACCCGTGGCGTCATTCGTTTTGGTGTACGGGGAAAGCTTAGTCCTAGGTATATAGGGCCGTTCGATATTCTGGAGCGAGTAGGCGATGTGTCCTATCGTCTCGCTCTTCCGCCGTCGCTAAGTGAGGTACATGATGTATTCCATGTGTCCCAATTACGACGGTACATCCCGGACCCGAACCATATCCTAGATCATTCGGAATTGGTTGTTGGTACCAACCTTTCGTATGAGGAGAGGCCCATGTCTATTTTGGACCGGAGGGAGAAGGCGCTCAAGAACAAGACTATTAACTTAGTTCGTGTTGCTTGGGGTCATCACTCTCTAGGTGAGTCAACGTGGGAGCGTGAGGACGACATCCGATCGCGATATCCCTACCTGTTTGACTCGTGAGGTATAATATCTTTCTTATGCCTTACGCTTTCCCTTCCTTGCTTGCATTGTATGATTGTATGATTGAACTGCTTAACGTAGCTTGCCTGTACTTAGTATAGCTTGTCGTGGCAATCTCTAGCTCCTTGATTAAATTCCGAGGACGGAATTCTTTGAAGGTGGGTAGAGTTGTCACCCCCATTTCCTGTATTTCGTATTTATGCTCGTATTTGATTTTGGCACGTATTTTACTTTTCTCGACTTGCGGATTTTGGTTTCCCGTAAATGGGTTTGGACCATGGCTTGGTTTTATTTTGTGAAAGTTGGTTTAGTTTGGTTCATCATGAATGGAACACCTTAACCTACACTCCTCCCTCAACACACCACAACTCCTCCACTTTATAACTCCACCTACTTTTCTCTCTCCTCTTTATTCTCTCATTTATTTCTTACAAACTTCTTCTTCTTCCTTCTTCCACAACTCCCCAACCCATTAGGCAAGTGCACCTTGCCAACAAATAAGCACCCAATTTTATTTGTCCATTTGATAGATTAGGACATATAGATCAACATTAGAACTTGAAATTTTATGATTTGGAGCTTTCATTCTTTTAGATCTAGGTTTTAACCATTTTCGGAAATCCTTGGTTTTGATCTATTAAACTTTGATTTTTGCTTGTTTTGATGCTTCCATGTGGAAGAGAATTCAATTTTACTCAATTTAGAACTTTGAAAATCTAGATTTGGTTTTGATTTGACAAAAATATGAAGAATTGAAGTTCTTGGTATTTTTGGACTTGCTCTCGGCCAGGAAGAACAGCCCCCTGCCTTGCGCTTTTTAGCGCATGGCCGATTGCGCACCCCTGGCCTGTGCTCTTTAGCGCATGGCCGTTTGCGCAGTCACTTGGCCAGCGCTTTGCGCTGCGCTGGCGCAAGCTAGCCATGCGCAATCCAGCCATGCGCAAAGTAACCCCTGCGCAATTCACTTCTGCGCAAACCGCTCCTGCGCAATTCACTTCTGCGCAACCCACCCTTGCGCAAACCACCTTTGCGCAAGGTAACCCCTGCGCAGACTACCCTTGCGCAAGGTAACCCTTGCGCAAGACAACTCTTGCGCAGCTCTTCCATCCGCAGTACACATCCTGCACAGACCTACCCCTGACCCCCCTTGTATAACCTACTTGTCTATGATGAATTTGTCATTTCTTGATCTTGGCTCTTCTATAGTCCTATTTTATATTAGTATTTTATTAGGTATTTTATGCCCATTTTATATCCTTACGCCTTTTGGCATGAACTTGATTTTGCTTAATATGTTTGGAATAACTATTGTACACAGCATGGTATGACAAGGAACTAGTATAACATGACAGTGATCCGTAGTGGTGCACTCCTGACACGACCAACCTGACTTGATAGTGGCCCGTCGTGGCGCACCCCTGACAAGTACCCTGACATGATTTACCTTGATAACTTGATAGTGGCCCGTGGCGGCGCACTCTTGACTTGACTTGACTTGATAACTTGACTTGACTTGCCTTGACATCGTGGGTGTTCCTGCTTGCTTGTTTGCACAATCCACTTGTCTTGTCTTGCATCATGTCTAGGACGTGACTTCCTGGGTACCACGGCCAGGGACTCGCGCTAAATTGGATTAGGCTAATGATTAGATCAAACTAGAACATGGAGAATTCTCAGTCACAGGCAATCTCGTTATCTGGGCGCTTTAATGGACTTGTAGCTTACCGACGAGTAGAGCACATTTCCAGCACACTGTCATGTGTTGCACCCTCTAAGTCACCTAAGGGTACATTTGTCTTTCGGGCAATGTACCCACCTATAACTCTCAACCCGCGGAAGGATAACTGGATGGTCTGCAGGGCTTGGGACTGGGAGTTTCTCACTTGCATCTTGTTAGTAATTAAGGCTTGTGATAACCCTAGTTAGTTAAAGTAGTAAGCCGTAGTACTTGCTTGGCTGATTGTGAATGGATGGTGTCCAGCCTTATCTAAGTCTTGTCTAGCTCCAGTACCTGCTATCTCCTGAGCATGTTTGTTTTACTTATCTTAACGATAAATGGGTAGAGACAGTGAGCTATTCAGGCGAAGGGGTACAATCCCGATCCTTGTTTGGTTTAAGGATTGTAACCTGGCTCCCGGAATGGTTCCATGTCCCTAGTCGTTTATCGCCCTGTGTACTTTTATTACTTGTACCTTCCTTTATTCTTTATGTTCTGATATGCTGGCTTTTGTTCTTATTTGTGGCCTCCTTTGTGGCACTTGCTCTTTCTGGGGTTTGACCCAGCTGGTTTTGTGTGGCCAGATTTCGGAGCAGCTCCCGAGGATCTACCAAGCTTCCAGCCCAATGGTGACAACTAGACGAAACCCGGGCTACGAGTGGGTTTTCCCTTTTTGTTTCACCCACTTATATGTAAATTTATTCTTTTTGAGACGTTTAGCCGACGAGCACCTGTTAGCTCGATGCACATTTACTTACTGTCTGCCTACGGGCTGTAAACATGATTAACAAATCCTAGGGTTGATCATGTATGACTGAACTCTTGCTAGTCCTATCATTTTGTACGACTAGCTTCATGATCATCCAATATGTAATATTTGGGACGCCTTATATATATATTTGATGCTCTAACATCTTGTAACTCTGTTAATTGCTCGAGATTGAGACAATAGGCTTGACCTTAAGAGACTGCTGGCTTGTAGTAAACCCTCATATCTAGACAGCCGTGACCGTATAGTTGAGATGTATTCTATTTCAATATACGTAGCTGGCTATGTCTGCCCCCGCTCTCTAGTATTTTGGTTCTGGGGCGTGACATCTAGATATGGGCATTATGAGTTTTTAGTAATGCCCTTTGGACTAACCAACGCCCTCGCAGTATTCATGGATTTAATGAACCGCATCTTTCTGCAGTATTTGGATAAATTTGTGGTGGTGTTCATAGATGACATTCTTGTCTATTCCAGCAGTGAAGAGGAGCATGAGAAACATCTTAGGACTGTCTTACAGATATTGAGGGAGCATCAACTTTATGCGAAGCTTGACAAGTGTGAATTCTGGTTAGATCACATTTCGTTCCTGGGGCATGTAATTTCTGGGGCTGGAGTGTCAGTGGATCCGAAGAAGATTGAGGCCGTAGAGCATTGGCCAGTCCCGAGAACGGTTGCAGAAGTGCAAAGTTTTTTAGGATTAGCTGGTTACTACAGAAGGTTCGTGGCAGACTTTGCCAAGATCTCGGCGCCCTTAACGCGTTTGATGCACAAGGACGTAGAGTTTGTTTGGTCAGCTAGCTGTCAGGCATCATTTGAAGAATTGAAGAAGAGATTGATCTCTGCTCCGATCTTGACGCTTCCAGTAGGAGCGGGAGGCTTTACAGTATATTGTGACGCATCTGGGAAGGGTCTTGGATGTGTATTGATGCAGCATGGAAAGGTGATAGCATATGCGTCTCGACAGCTTCGAGACCATGAGAAGAATTACCCGACTCACGACTTGGAGTTAGCAGCTGTGGTATTTTCACTCAAGTTGTGGAGGCATTATTTATACGGAGATCGGGTAGAGATCTATACTGATCATAAGAGTTTGAAATACGTATTCACGCAGCGAGATTTGAACATGAGGCAAAGAAGATGGTTAGAACTACTGAAGGATTTTGACTTAGATCTTCAGTATCATCCAGGCAAGGCGAATATAGTTGCAGACGCACTGAGTAGGAGAGACAGTGCCTTTATCTTGACCTCGCAGAAGCATATTTTAGAAGACCTTCAGAGTATGGGAATCGAAGTAGTTTTGCCAAGGGATATAGGAAGAATGACCAGTATGCAGATTCAGTCAACCTTAGTAGAGAGGATAAGGGCAGCACAAGCAGGAGATCCACAGATTCAAAAGTTGCGGTCGGAGTGTGAATCGGGCCGTAGGAAGGAATTAGTGATTCATGAAGATGGTACGCTCAGGTTTGGAAACAGACTCTGTGTACCGAGTGGAGACCTTCGACAAGAAGTTATGTCCGAAGCTCATAGTTCTATTTACTCCATTCATCCAGGAGGAACGAAGATGTATCGAGATATCAGGCAGTACTTTTGGCGGAATGGCATAAAAAGAGAGATAGCGAGATTTGTATCCAAGTGTCTGGTATGTCAGCAGGTGAAAGCCGAGCAGCAGAGACCAGCAGGGTTGCTACAGCCGCTTCCTATCCCAGAATGGAAATGGGAGCACATCACGATGGATTTCGTGACCGGTTTACCTAGATCCCCGGCTGGCAAGAATGCAGTCTGGGTAATAGTAGATCGACTCACGAAGGTCGCTCATTTCCTTCCCTTCCGAGTTGGACAGACCACTGAGCAGTTAGCAGAAATGTACATGAAGCAGATAGTAAGGCAGCACGGTGTTCCAGTTAGTATAGTATCAGATCGGGATACGCGGTTTACTTCGCATTTTTGGCGGAGCTTACACCAAAGTTTGGGAACCAAGTTAAGATTCAGTACTGCTTATCATCCACAAACCGACGGACAATCAGAAAGAACCATCCAGACGTTAGAAGATATGCTACGGGCGTGTACCTTAGATTTTGGTGGATCTTAGGAGGATCACCTTCATCTAGTGGAGTTCTCCTATAACAACAGCTATCAGGCTAGCATTCAGATGGCCCCGTTCGAAGCATTGTACGGAAGGAAGTGCAAGTCCCCTTTGGCATAGGACGACGTCGGAGAATGGAAGTTGTTGGGACCAGAGATGATCACGCAGACTGTGGAGATAGTTAAGTTGGTCAGAGAGCGCCTTCGAGTTGCACAGGACCGACATCGTCATTGGGCAGATCAGCATCGTAGGCCTCTAGAGTTCAGAGTTGGCGACCGAGTGTTTCTGCAGATTTCGCCTACTGGGGGTATCATCAGATTTGGAACCCGAGGAAAGCTTAGTCCAAGATACGTTGGTCCTTTTAAGATTCTCGCTCGGGTAGGCGATGTGGCTTATCGACTTGCCCTTCCACCTTCGTTAACTGGCATACATAATGTGTTTCATGTGTCCCAATTACGTGGGTATGTCCCGGATCCGAGTCATGTCCTCGATCATTCTGAGTTAGTCGTTGGTACCGACTTAACTTTCGAGGAGCAACCCGTATCTATTTTAGATCGGCGAAAGAAGGTACTCAAGAATCGGACGATAAGCCTTGTCCGTGTTTCTTGGAACCATCACTCTCCGGAAGAGTCAACCTGGGAGCGCGAGGACGAGATCAGATCTCGGTATCCGCATTTGTTTGACTAATAAGGTATATTTTTACACCCTATTGACACGATTCCATGTTTATTTGCACCTGCTTGTTTTGCACTCTGTGATGTATGATAATAACTGCTATGATAGTTAACTTACATATGATTGTGCCTTGCTTGCCCTGATTTCACTATCCTGTCTTGGCTGGAATTTCGAGGACGAAATTTTTCTAAGAAGGGTAGAGATGTCACTCCCTGATCCTGGAATACGTATTTTAATACGTAAATCGATAAAATTGTATTTACCTTGTATTTATATTATATTTATTATGCTGTGTTTCTTCATGCATTCCCCAAAAATATTTGACAAAATATTATTTTCTAAATTATTTTCTGCATTTGGGCCTACAGTTTTGGCTCATTTGGGTAACCCATTCTTGGTTCACCAATGGTTCATCATGAACCCTTTGGTTCATCATGAACCCATGGGTCCAAGATCTTTATATATACTCATCTCATTTACTTCCTCTCATTTACTTCCTCCACCAACCAAATATTTCCTCCATCAACCAAGGCAAGTACCAACTTGCTCAAGAGATGGATCCATAGTTTTGTCAATGATTTCTTACAAAACTATTTGCCAAAACATGTTCTTCTCCTCAATCTATACTAGTTTAGAACTTGAAAATTTCCATTTTGAAGCTTTGATTTTCGTAGATCTAGGTTTTAATCATTTTCGGATTTTGCATGGTTTGATCTACTTTAGTTGGATTTTATGGGTTTTTGATGCTTCCATGTGGAAGAGCATTCAGTTTCACCCAAGTTGGAACTTTGGAAATCTGGATTTGGAGTTCGGATGGCCAAGTTATGATGCTTTAAAGTTTGGGTTCAGCCATGGTGTTCTTGCTGTTTGGAGAAGACAGTGAACAGTATGCTCCTGTTTGAGCACGCTTCCTGTTGGAAGCGTGTCTCTCTCCTTGAGCTTGCGTGACTTTTCACGCAGCTCTCTCCTTGAGTTTGCGTGACTTTTCACGCAGCTCTCTCCTTGAGCTTGCGTGACTTTTCACGCAGCTCTCTCCTTGATTCTGCGTGACTTTTCACGCAGCTCTCTCCTTGATTCTGCGTGACTTTTCACGCAGCTCTCTCCTTAATTCTGCGTGACTTTTCACGCACGCTGCCTTGAGTGAGCCTGAGTGTGCCTGCGTGACTTTTACCCCTTGAGCGTGCGTGCCTTTGTGCGTACGCTTTTGATATTTTATTAGATATTATATGCCCATTTTATATCCTTACGCCTTTTGTCCCGAGCATGATATGAGCACTAATGTGACCCCGGAGAACAAAGTGTTCCTTCCTGATACATGTACCTGAATGTCCCAGTTCTTGTTCATGCTCGACAAATGACTCGTAACTCCACGTGGCGTATTTGCAATGATGCATTACACTAAGGAGGGTAGAAAATGTTGACATACTGATTGACATGGATCCTCTTTGGGGTACTCGTACGAAAGTACGACTTTAGGAGGATAATCATGCAGGCCACAACATGTGAGTCTAAGATTTCACCTAGGGTTAAACTAGGCAACTAAACATACTAGATGCATGGGGAGGGCAAAATCCCGAGATCGTGTTACACCAGCCGCCTTGAGATACTGTCTTGACGCGCCGGCTGGTCTCCACGGATACTGTGACATCTGCAACGAGTGGATGACTGTATCCGATTAATTTATGCTATATATTATATGTTTTAGCAAGGTGGCCTTACGAGGGACCTGTGCTCAATCATACCTGTCAATGCGAACCCCTGGGTTGGCTAGCCTTGCTGGAAAGATACGATCTGAGGATTTCTACATAACATGATGCGAGAATAACCTCGTCCCACTAGAAACTCGTAGACTTGATTGGCCGTGAAAATGACTTGCTTGTATCCTATTACCTTCCATAAATAACCGAGGGAAGCGGACTGTCATGGCACGTGATCCAACCCATGTTCTTGTTTGATTGTTGGGTTGGTTATCGTACTATGATAGGAGGTGGACCGAAGTTATGAACGGAAGACTTATTCTGGTTGTGAAGTGCTACTTCTGTGAATGACTGAGGAACATGGTCTATCATGGTACATGATCCAACCCATGTTCTTGTTTGATTGTTGGGTTGGTTATTGTGCTGCGATAGGCTATCGACCGAAGTCACGATCAGGAGGTTTTATTGTTTATACCTTTTAACTTATGTGAAAGTTATAGAGTACGACACGTCCCGACTCCATGCGGCACCTTTTGTCCTTGTTTGGTTGTAAGGGTGCCATATGGGTTCGAGGATGTTGCGCTACCCTATAATAGTAGCATAAGTATTACTATTATCAATCATTCTATTTAACTAGGTTTTTAATCTTAACTCTTGTGCCCCTTTGGCGGTACTTGCTATTCGGGGCTGACCCCGCTGGTTTTTGTTTGGCCAGATTCCGTAGCAGAGCCAGAGGACACAATCTTCCTCCCTGACATCCATGGTGCATACTAGGAGCATGGCGGTTCGGGGACTCGAGTGGGTTTCTTCTCCACCACTCCTGCTTATACTTTTGCGGCGTTTAGCCACCGGCACCTGTTAGCCGGATTACTTGATATTTTGTGTCAGTACAGAATTGTAATTAAACAGACTGCAGCTGTGTATAATTTTGTACTCCTGACTCTCTGAGATAGCTAAATTATAAAGCTAGTCTCTCATGACCATTTTGATGAAGCGTCGGGGACGCCTTACTGCTTTATCTTTAATGTTCATTTAATTGCTGATGTGATTTGAATGATTGAGACATAGAACTCTGTGGGACCATAGGAGACTTGATTGTAGCATGTACCCCCTAGTCTCTCGACAGCCACGATCGCCGTATGACGTTACGTACCTCATATGGAGTAGCTGGCCTAGTCCGTCTCCGTATTTCGGTACTGGGGCGTGACAATATAACATATCACAATTTCTGGCACCAATCAATTGTGAGACAGAGATCAAACTGTAAGTCAATGTCGGAACATAAAGAATATCCTTCAACACCAACGAAGCAGTCAAAAATACTTTACCTTTCAGAATAGCCTCAATAGTGCTCCTATCAGGCAAAATCACAGGACAGACATCGAAGCCGTTTGTTTGCACTCAGCCAAAGCTACCTTAATTTGTTGCTTCCGAGTGCTATTGCTAATAACAAATCTTTTCTCCAACAAGTTCCACAATGGATAAACCTCCTCAAAGTACGGCAAAGATTTCTTCAGAGATGGATCAATGGTATTAAGAACCCATTGAACCAATAGCGCCTGCAAGCATCTCCAATCAAGCAATTTACTAGCATCATTAACAGGTTTGACTTTAGTACCTTCCAGAAAAGTGATCTTTCGCCTAGAGATCAGGGAGAGACGTATCGACCAAGACCACTCAGCATAGTTCGGTCCACGAAAACGAATAGGAGTAATAATATTTCCTGGTTGATCAGCAGAACTCAAAAAATATGGATCCTTCGAATGAGGATAATTTGGGTTGTGTGCACCGCCACTGCCAGTCACGACGGAGTAGCTGGACGCAGCATCATCTGCCATCGCGGAAGTCGGGTGTACAAAAATTTTGTACAACTCCGACGAATCGACCGCTGATGGACGGGGTCAGCGGCGAATTGGCCACGATCAGGGGTGCCGGATCTGGCACGTAGGGACGAATGGATGTCGGATGTACAAAATTTTTTACAACTCCGACGAATCTGTCGTAGTCAGGCACATAGGGGACGGCCGGTGCAGTCGGGCACCGGGATCGGTGAGGAAATTGTTGCTTTGCTTTTTATAAAAATTCCTACTCACCTAACTCAACGCTTCTTTCTCACAAATCGAAGAAACTGTTGCTTTGCTTTGTTATATAAAAAAAACCAAAAACATAAAATATCCCCAAAAAAAGCTAAAGCCGAAGAAGAAGAAGAGGAAGGGAGTTGCCACTCTGATACTGGTTGGGAGTTGCCAGTATCTTAAATATCTCCCGAAGCAGCCGATGCCGAGCGATGGCAAGGGACAGGGCTGCCATGGTCAGGCGCGCGAATCGGTGCTGTCGGGATCCGGATCGGATCGGCGCTGTCAGGTCGGGCACGGATCGACGCTGTCAGGAAGGGCTGGCGCGTACGGCGGTGGGTCTACGGCGCGTACGGCGACGGGCGCGTACGGTGGCGGATCGGCGCTGACCGGCGCGGGAGCGGTCAGGCGCAGGATCGGCGGATCATCGCGGATCGGCGGGACCGGGATCGGCGGACGGCTCAGTCGGAGCCGGAAGGGGAAGGGAGATGTAGAGTCTGGCGGCTAGGGTTTTTCGGAAAGCTCTGATACCATGTAGGAAATAATAATGCCTTGTTTTTATTGCTAGGGTTTATTACAATATATATAGTGTCTATATTTGGGCTTATGGGCCATATTTATATTACAAATATAATCTAACAAATTTTCTTTTTCAAATGTAGAATGAAGCATACGAAGAAACTTCTCAAAGACTCCAATAAAAAGGAAATATCAATATGTGAACACTAATATGACGCTCACAAGTCCTTTCAAATGAAAAGCATTCTGAAATTTGGATACTCAATGTCAGTTGTTGTTTATCAACATCTAGTCATGATTCACGGTATCATAGCAAGAGCGTTGAAGGAATATTACACATCAAATATAAGACATTCACAAATTACGTTAGCGATCGGCTTGAAGTGAAGAAAATGATCATTAAAATGCTTCATCTTTTTGAAATGGCCCTAGCTAGAAAAAAAAAGGGTTCCGATGGATCGAGCATTCCTCAAAAACTTGAACGAAACAAATGAGAGTCATACCCCAGAACAATAATATGATAGGAATAGTGTCACAACCCGATTCCAAGATACTGGGTCCAGTCAGATCATGTACAACATGCACCATTGTGAGACAGCGGCAGTAAGATGTATCAATCAGTAGTAACACAATATAACATTCTAAATTGCGAAAATAAAACTTTATTAAAACATTTTAAATTCAAACCAAGGGTTGAATTGGAATAAATATAAAACAGGAAATATTCAGCTTGTTAAAGTGGGAGGGGTTCCCAACCTATCTGGAGAAGACCCCGGAGTGCGACGAGCGCCGTCTGTGTGTCAGAGAAGCTCGGGGAGGTGACGAGGCCATTCGGAGACGAAGAAGAAGCTCGGAAGCTACCAGAGTACTTTCTGGAACAGGGGAGGCAGAGTTCTGCCAAACTCTGTCTCTTTGGTTCTAGAACTGTTCTGTCACAAAAACACAGAGTTCTGGCCGAACTCTATGTCGACAGGCTGAGGCTGATTTCAGAATATTTTTATACCGTTTGATCGTATCCTACGGTCCAGGTTTTGCTGCGGATTAGGGGGTTTATACATAATTTTTTTCTAACCCTAATTACAACACAACATTGAGGAAAATAGAGAGAAAAGAGACAAGAGTGCCATTACAACTTTGGGATAGAAAAAGAAGGATTGAAGGCCGTTTTCAAAGGAGGATCGTGCTCGGATAATCTCTACTCGTCGTCTTTGTTCTTTGTAGCCTTGTAATCAATTATTCTTGCTTCCAAGTGATGTGGGGATCCGTATTAGATCAGGAGAAGTTTTTAGAGGGTGTACTCCTCTATTTTATTAGTGATGGCTTCTCAAGGGTTGGACTCCGATCGTCCCGTAGTTTTTTTTCGTAAGGGTTTTCCACGTCAAAAATTCTCTGTGTCTGCGTGGATTATGTTTGGTGTTTGGTTCGTGAGTTGTATTGCTCGGTTCTCTCGCAGGTACACTCTAGTTTAGAGCAAGGTTTTTGCACTTCTTTTCCAACAAAGTGGTATCAGAGCTAGGTTCTGGAATTCAGAAGGGTGTCAGAAGTTGATTGGAAAACCAGAGAGGAGAGATGGACGCAAAGCCGGTGTGCATGGTGAACCTGAATGACACCAACTACTATTATTGGCGGAGCAAGATGAAAGATTTGTTGTTTGTCAAGAAGCTGTATCTGCCCGTATTTCTTTCGAACGACCAGTTGATAAATTCGAGGAGGACTAGAATTTCGAGCAAATACAGGTGTACGGATATATCAGCCAGTTCTTTGACGAGAACGTATACAACCATATTGCCAATATTGAGCATACGAAGACATTATGGGATAAGCTGGAATATTTGTACGCGAAGAAGATCGGGGTAAACTAGTTGTTCATGATCCGGACGATGATGGGTCTGCGGTACAAAGATGGGGCATCTGTTACGGATCACTTGAGTGATGTCTAGGACATGGTTGACCAGCTATCTTCGATGGGAGTCAAGTTCGATGATGAGGTACAGGGACTATGGCTGTTGTGTACATTGTCAGACTCGTGGGAGATAGTACGAGTATCTACGATCGCTTCTGCTCCAGAAGGCGTAGTCAGTCTGGAGTTTGCCAAGAGCAGGGTACTGAATGAAGAGATGCAGAGACGTTCTCTGGGCACTTCATCCATATCCCACCACTCAGAGGCACTAGTTTCAGACGGCCACGGAAGAGGTGAAAGCAGGGGTCTAAGTTGTAGTACCCCGTCCCTATATCGTGCCCTGTTCTCCATATACGTGGTGCGCGAGAAAGGAATACTATCTCTATCGATTCGGTCGGGACCGATAGGTCGGGATCAGTCGAATTGGTCGAACGAAAACGGTTGAATTAAGATCCATTTCTCGTTATAGAATGGCTTCTTCGAAACCAAGTCCCATATTCAGCAGGTTGCATCTCAAGGATTGACTCTGCGGCTGAGTCGGGAGAGACCTTCCGTTGCTCTGTTTTTCACGCCGCTTGCGTTAGTTTTGGCTTTGTTTTCTGAATGCATTTTCGTAAATATTTTCGATGGTTTTCATGGCTTACATTTCGAACTCGTATTTCCTATCGAACTTCTTGAATAATATAGTGTTCTAATCGGTTGCTTGTCCGATTTTAGGTAATCGCATAGGCGACGTCTAGCGTGACCAATAAGTTCTCTCACCTCAAGCAAACTCAAGGTGAGTGGCTGACCCTTCTCTTCTCGACCCCCTTCTTAGGTAAATCAATAATGTTGTTGCGAATGAAAGAACAATTGCAAGGGTTCGAACACGATAAAATAATCAAGTTTTCAAAGAGAATGTAGGCTATACCTTAATAACTAAAATTATCTTTGCACGGTCATGGACAATTTGTCGACAAGGCGATAGTTTTCTCGAGCGGCAATCCGGGGCCACGGGACCGTTTTGGCCTAGGAGGAAACATGGTATAGCTGTGCTCGATGATAGCACGGGTTAGGCGGAGACTTGCAACGGGGCTCGCTACTTGCGTTAAATGGGACGCGACTAACAAAGATATAAGTCCAGAATGGCTTGTGATGTCAGTGACCAATCACACGTAATATTGCACTTGGTATCAAAATGATAACAATTGACAAGGAAGAACATGGTAAGTCTCATAAGGCGCGGCACGGTCCGCCGTGGGTAAGTTTCATCGTATTTCACATTATGCTTGTTTGAAATTCATTAGGATGGTTAGAAACATTCACAAACTAAGTCATATAAACTCTTCAACAAAATGAGAGATTGGAACTTAAATAGCTAAGCACCAGTACAAAGTATAATGTATTGATCCTCGCTCTCCACGTAGGTATCCCGAACCATGAAGGGTGTGCCACTTAAAGCTCAAGGTGGCGTGAACACTTTTGAAGCCTCGTCCGTCTGCTGAAGGCTTGTTTCTGAATCCTTTTGAAGACCCCGTACTCAGTCCAAAAAAAAGAAAAGATGACGAATCGACTTCCCTCAATAGCAGGTGAAAAGTATTATGTTTTGCTTGTAAAAAGGGATGTAATATATGGAACGACTATCTCATCAGCGTTCGTTTTGTAATCGAGTCATGTTGTAGCCCGTGCGGTAATGATTGTAATGGAGTCAATGTAAATCATGTTTATTATCAATGAAATGAAAAAGTTCCTTCTATTTCAAATGTAATCATCTTTCTGCATACTCTAACTTGATGTTGTGTTTCAGATAACCTTATGACTATGCCTTATGCGATCGCAACTTAGGTTCACACGGCATCACGTCCGGGGGATGACTATCGATTCTACGGAATTGGAGCGTGACATAATGGTATCAGAGCACGACTTTACATCCTTTTGTCTCATTTCAATGCAACGAACGTTTTACGACTTTCTTTCGCAACATCAAGTAAATTTGAAGTACTTGCGGCAACGTTATCCGGCTTGTATTAGACTTATTGTATGGAACATCCAGTGCGGCATCGAGTAGAGTCAAGAGTGATTTCGATTGGTGGTAGACAACTCTTTGGAATTGAAATAAGCAAACGTCCGAAGAAAATTGAGCCTAGAGCTTTGATACCAATTTCTCACGCCCCGACCCGGAATCACCTGAATCATCATCCTCGCAGGGGGCGTGATGCCGTACGAGGCTGGAGTTGCGCTAATGTTAGGCAAGATGATAAGTTCTCAAATGGTTATCTTTTGATTTAATATTAACAACGAAGTAAAACAGAGTATACGAAACGATTCATTCGATATTAACAACGAAAGAAAAACAGAGTATACGAAACGATTCTCTTTATTGATATTCGAAACTGAGATTACAAAGGCTTACGATAGCCCAACAATATATGCCAGATTGGCTACAACACTCAGGTTATCTCTTGTCCACAAAGGATTTTACCGTTCCATACATCATGCCTTCTATATCTCGGCCGCATCAATCCTGTTGCAAGTCCGAGCGTCAATGCGATTGCACGCTTCAATGCGCTTCGGCATTCCAAGCCTCAACGCGTTCAAGCGAAGCTTTGTCGCGAGTCATCCATTCCCTGTACCCTGTATGAAAGCTGGTGGGGGATCAGCACGTTCGTCCTCGCATGTACTGATACAAAGACCTTCTTTCTAAACTAACATTTAGTATTTATGTTGAATCATGCAACTTAGCTTATGATCTAGCTATGTTCTCATTAGGATCAATTTTATGGCATATTCGAAAGTGTAAAGCATGTTAGCATGGCAAGCATGTTATTCAAATTAAAATAGGCAAGCAGACAAACAATCTCGTGTTTGTTTCGTGGCGTGACTTCTTACCAAGTCGATGCACTCGCCCTTGTACTGATGCAAGGTGAATATGCCCCATTCCTTCCCTGTCATGTTATAAGTGCATCTCTAAGCAGGATCTATGTGTACGGGGCACATACGTGCCTATACTTTCAATCCATCGTTTCTTAGCTATATGAAGGTCTTGGCGTATCCACGCCGAAATGGACTAAAGGAGTTTCTTTACTTTCTTTTTTCTCCTTTCTTTTCTCGAATTTGGTTGGGTAGCCCGGCATTTCACGGGTTGGGTTGCTATCCCAAACAACCGAAACGTTATCGCTACATACCATCATTTGTGACTTTTCCCCATCTACAAGCAAGTGCTACTCGTCTTAAGGATGTGCGCCTATCAAAGATATCATTCCCTCCTAGGCCAAACAGTTCCGGGGCGCTCTGGCATTTAACCGTTCGAGGGAACACCCGTACACGAAAGAAATCACATTTTATCTCTCGTCCATTCTATTCGACCATGCAACGCCCTTATTATTCAAACAACCAAGCATAGTCTTGAGTTCGAGACTCAGACTTTATCATCTCGTATTTCTTCCGTTAACTTTCTATGTTCTTATGTTTCATACTTCGTTTCAATGTTCAATGGCATCATGCCTCAACTCAATGCTCGTCAATCGAACGACCCGAAGGTCCCGAACACCTTTCGAGGCATCATGTCATATCCGACAGTTCTGCCACATTCATGCCACAACTGTATTCTTTCACAACGAAGCCATCTTTTATTATCTCGTGCACGTAGACACGTTTCGACCGTATTTCTATGTTCTATGCCTTAGTGTTCAATGTATGTGGCTTGCGCACTAGGGCGCTCGCCTATTGTCTTTCAATGTTCTAGCCTTTCTAACTCGTGTGCGAAGGCACGGTATGGCTCGTGCACTAAGGCACTCGTCGAGTACAGTTATCCCCTGTTTTTGTGGCTTACGTACCGAGGCGCTCGCCTTTGCGATATCTAATGTTCCATAGCGACTCGTGTATTTGATGCTCGTTTCATTTCAATTGTTCTAACTAGTGTTCGACACACACTACGATTTATCTTCCGATTGGACCACGCCCGTGGTGCCGATAGGTTAACTTAGCATACAATGATATATTTTGACTTAGGCACGAAGGAGTAAAAAGAAGAGTCAATCCTCCCACCTTGAGTCGATACGTCTTATTGTTTTGCCGAGCCGATGCGGCTCGATTTTTTAACTTCGTTGCACTACCAACTCTCCTGACTTAGCCATTCGAGCACTTCGTGCTTTATTGAATTATACGTTCGATTTGGCTTACCGTGCCCAAGTCTCAGTCCGTCGTAAGGCGACGATTTACTTTCGCGGACCCCTTGCTGAATAAGGCAGAATGCCGACCTCTAATATTTCAATGTAAACGTATAGCCTGTACATGAAACCAACTAAAGTTAATACTTACATCGATTCGGACTTGCGCCTTGGTCGATTCGATTTCTTAGAATCTTTGAGCCGTCTTAACGCACTTATCCTTCGGGGCAACGCAGTACTTCGCATCGATTCAACTCGATGCATTTCCTTAGGACAATGCAACTCTTTGCATCGTCTTAGTTTCGATACGTTGCTCGGGACAACGTAGCTCTCGTATCGATTTGTATCGATACATTTGATTCGGTCAACGCGACTATTTGAGTCAACGCCTCAGCGTAATGCACCGTGCGGAGCGGGGCATTACAGTTACAGCGTTAATGGATTTAAATGTAGACCTATGTGCTTTATTCTTTTTACAGTCAGCACATACCATATCTCTCTTGAATAGAATCTCGGGGAGTCTTTTTACCAACTTTTTAGTGCTCAGTCATGAGATAGTGTCCATATTTGCATGCCCTAGTCTCATATGCCAAAGCCAGCTTTCATCTAAATTAGCTACTAGGCATCTTCATGCATTATTAGTACTCTCCAAGAAGATAACATAAATTCTCTAATCCCTTCATATACGGGATTACCATATGACATAACATATATGGTACATTTGTCTTTTACAAAGTTGATACCATAACCATTATCAACCAAATGACTTATGCTTAGTAGGTTATGTTTCAATTATGTAACTAGACAAACGTCTTTTATTACAGGATAAAGAGATATACCAACAGTGCCATTTTCAATTATATCACCTCTTAGATTATTTTCGAAGGAGACGTATCCTTCTTTCTTCATCGATAGCGTGGCGAACAAAGATGCATCACCAGTCATGTGCCACGAATATTCGCTATTGAGGATCCACTTGCTTTTAGCATGAGAGGGTTGGGGGTCCACCTACAAAACAAGTAGATGAATCCTTTGGTACCTATTTACTGAAGGGTCCATATTGATTAGTCTTAGGTCTCCAGAATAAAGTGCGATTGTCAACAAGTTTCCATGCTAAATAATACTGTGATATGTGTCCATGAGTACCACAATATGTGCAAGTGAGTTTAGAAACAGTGGTAGTTAAAACTGTGTTGACAAGCTTATTTAGTTTCTTTGAAAACCTATAAGTGAAAGCATAGTGATAATCGTGTTTCTTTTGTGCTTTTTAAGTTTTAGTCCTCTTAGGTGTATGCTTAGCATTAGGACTAAACTTAGGCTGTGTCACAGGTATTACCTGTTTACCTAACTTGATTTCTAACTTTTTAGAAACCGCAACAGGCTCTTCCTATTTAGCAGTCATGTCTGAGAGTCTTTATTCTGTGACTAAGTGCTTCTTCTTCTCTATGTCATATAACTCTTATATTTTGACATAGTCTCTTTCTTTCTTATCAACTTTGAGGATAGCCTCATGATAGTCTACTTTGAGTTTGGCTATCTCTTCCTTGTTACTGGTAGTAGACGTCTCTTTAATATCTTCATTAAGACTGGACAGTCTAGCTATCTCTGTTGTGTATGCCTTAATCTCTTTTCGAGATTGCTTATACCTGTCAAGCACAGTTTTGTGTTCTTCAAGTAATTCGCTAAAGGCATTTTCTAATTCATCGAAAGTAAAGTCATCATACAAAGGGTTTGAGGATACCTTATCAAAAGCCATAAGACAGACATTGGCATTTTTGCAGGGTCTGTATTCTTCCTCTGTGTCATTGGCACTTTCATGCCAGATACTTGCGTTAGCATACTTTCGAATGGTCGTTACTTTTCTGCTTGATCTTGATCTTTCGTATGGACTACTTTTCTTCGAAGTTGGACAGTCCTTTTTTATGTGCCCTGATTTCTTGCATCCAAAGCATATTATTTCATCTTCATTGCTTTCTTGGATATATCTCTCTTCCTTCTGTTTGATTTCTCAAACTTTAGGAATTTTCTGAAGTTCTTCACTAGTAGGGCTTGTTTATCACCACTTGATGATTCTTTCTCAGAATCATTGTATATAAATTTTTTGGATTGAGCTTTGAAGGCAATAAACTTTTCTTTTGGGGTTGCTTCTTCAAACTCTTGCAGATCAAGCTCATGGGTCATGAGCTTGCCCATGAGTGTTTCCAGAGACATGGTGGTGAGATCATTTCCTTCAATAATTGCTATTGCCTTCGAGTTCCAGTTCATGGTTAGAGCCCGTAGCACTTTTTTGATCTTCTCATAATTACTGTAATCCTTACCAAGAGATTGCAAAGGATTAGCAATATCAAGAAAACGTGTGAACATCTGTGTAATTGACTCATCGGATTTTATCTTAAAAGATTCATACTCCTGTGTTAGTCTACTGATTTTGGATTCCTTCACTTGGGAAGTATCTTCATGAGTTACCTCAAGAAGTTTCCAAATCTCGTGAGACGTTTTACAGGTTAAAACTCTGTTGAATTTCGTTTTGTCAATTTCATATAACAGTGCGTTGATGGCATGAGCATCTAGACTAGCCTTTGCTTTTTCAGCCTTTGTATATTTGTCATGAGGCTTGTCTACAAGCTGGCCATCAACTACTGTATGTGCCAGTTTTTTATAACCGTCAACAGCTATAGACCAAAGATCAAAGTCAAGAGACTTTAAGAAGAAAGTCATTCATGTTTTCCAGTAGGCATAATTTGTACCATCAAATAGTGGGGGTCTATTTGTGGATTGTCCTTCACCGTTGAATATTGATTTCACGGCTGCCATATATACTCTCTGAGGTTTGTTATATTAGAATATGTAGCAACCAATTTCTAAAATGAGGAATTTTGAACTTTTATATTTTTTATTATTTAATAATGTTATTTAAATCATGATATGATTTATGGTGATTTTTAATCAATTTAAAACTATTTAAAACTATGACTTGTGATTTTGATGTTTGGCTAGTGTAACCCTAGAGACTGCATGGCCTAGAGACTAACCTTGACCACGGGAACCTAACCATGTGATTAGGATGACTAATTACAACTTTTTAGCCTAGGAGTATTTTGGTCATTTTGATAATTTTATAAAATTATAAATTATATTAATTAAATATTTGCTAGTTAATTATTTGAGACTTATCCTAGAAGTTTAGCCTAATCTAGATTAGTCATGAGGATTAGATGATGATTAGAACCTTCCTACTAAGTGCCAAGATTACAAATATCTATATATTGAGTTTGGTAAGATATTTTACATAGATATTACTAAAGAAAACCTACTTTGCATGTACGCCTTTGATTAAGACTTTAATTGCATGGAAGAACTCTAGCCACACATCTAGACTTTGCCTAAACCCTAATTTCTATTGCTATGACCAGCCACAACCTAATAATTCCCTATAAATATCAACCTATAGAGTTCTTGCCTCTTTTAGAATGCCTACAAAGAACCCTAACATAGTTCTTCCCCAAAACTTCACCAATTCTTCATTCCTTCTCCAAATTAGACCAAATCAATTGCATTGGACTCCCCTATAATAGTAGATGCTAGTTGAGGCTTGCTAGCAAGGATTTGGAGAGCTTTGGACAATAGGAGTTCAAATAAGGATTCTCATTTTAACCCTTTACATTCACTTTGAACCCTCAATAGGTAAAACGTATCAAACCCCTTTAAATTCCCAATTTATTTCTATAGTTGCATTCATTTAGGTAAACCCTAGTTGTCCCTCGAGTTTGGTAGGAATAGGAGTCCATTTTGTGTCAGTATCGGACACGTATCAGTGTGTGTTCATTGGTGTTTGTTGAAATGCCACAATAATTTTGATTTTGTTATTTTCAAATTGTGTTTGAACAAATTTGTAGGCCTTTATGTGTTTTTTAATTTTTGTGAAGACTGAACTAGGTTTTGTGTCGTGTCCGTGTCCAAAATGGCCACGGACATGCAATACGACACCCTCGTGCTGTCCCCTGCTACCACACCCTGATTTCTTTCTCGTTTTGCCATATGGACCCATGCCACTTGGCACGAGAGAGGGGCAGACACTGACAGGTCACCCTAGAAGTTTGACACGGTCTCGTGTCGTATCGAGGGAGCACGGACACGTGTATTGAATTTTCCTGTGCACGCACGGTCTGTGTAGTGGTTCTGACACGGGCTTCGTGTTCCTCGCGGATACGTCGTAGTGACATGTCAGGGATACGACTGTGTAGCCCTACGTTGGGCGAACACAGGGACATGAGCACAGAGCCTCGTGTGTCATGTGTCGTGTGTACGAGGCCACGATACGCGTGTACGAGGATGCTTTGACTGTATTTTCTGATACTTCATTTTTCCTGTTTTATAACGCCCCAGTCCCAAAATACGTAGGACTAGGAACGTAGACATGCCCGCTGTATTCATACGAAGAACGTAGGCCTCGTATGAATACATAAGCTGTAGAATACAGTAATCCAAGACAAACTAAATCTCATCCACAATGAAAAGAATAATAATATAAATATCAACTCGAATATTTATGATACAATCGTTGGGAGGAGACAAAGTCCACTACCAACTATTACAATGAAAGAAATGAACAAGCGCCGATCCATAAAATGACAAGACAAACCAAGCGCAATTGTCTTCGAAGGAATGGAGAAGTCCACGGCCTTGGCTAGAATACCTGCAGTGAATCATGAAAGCACACACCTGGGGAATAATCAGGTCCTCAGACGGACGTAGCAAGATACAGGAAGAACATGCTAATATGAACTGTCAGAATAATAAAATAATATATAAAAGACTATCCTAGACACAAATATGCAAAGGAGATTCTAACCGCCTAATGTGCAATTTAGAGGACAACTTTCATGCGCATGGGTGGGATTTTAGGCTATGTGTACGTAACTGGCATCCAGTCATCTGTATCCGTCCGTAACGTCCAAAACGTCAGAGGGCATCTGCAAATATATCGCTACAGTTCCATCCGGAGACTGTAGTTTACCTGCGCACTAGCGACTGTCCTCCCCCAATATATCCCTCACTGTTCAAGTCATGTCCATGGCTCGTCCAGTTTTGTAACTGCTTGAGTCTCTAAAATCCTAGTCATAGCAGTTACGATCATCTATCCGTCACACGACTTTAGAGATAGCTAGTCAATAAGTCGTGCCCCTAGCAACATGTCTCCAATCGTGTAGTGCGAGTGTTACAGCCAAAGGAGATATAAAGATATCCCCCAATAGGAAGGTAGCCCACTAACACTAAGTCAACATGCATAAAATAAAGTAACGACTAATAAAGTCGCTTGCACCCAAGTGTGGCTTGGACGCGCAGTTTATAACAAATAAAAATAACAAATATGAAACAACTAAATAAATGCTAAAAATAAATAATATGACAGTTAATTAGCAAGGTATACTTGCCTGTTGCGACGCCTGGTGAGCTGCCTGGTGTGGTACAATAAAGGTGGTACAAGATCGACTTCGATGTTACATCTATGCAAGGGAGCCTCTGTTGACGACACGGAGTATTCCATCGGGTCCAGAACGGTCAACTTAGTTAGGTTTGACTTAATGAATTGCAGAATTGGAGAGAAAATAGGAATGTCGGGATTGGTCATGGTCACGGTGATAATCGAAGGAATTTACGTATCAAAACTTATACATTTTTAGGAAAATATTTATAATACGGGAAAAATATATTTAGTAGTAAAAATAATTGTTGATACATACTTGAAAACATGAAAAATCAATTTAGGCCAAAATTCTAAGTTCATAAAAATAGATTTTTCTAGGAAAAGTATATTTTTAAAATACTTAGAAAATTATTATTCAATTTTTGGAAACTAGATTTTCCTTATTTAAAATATTTTATATAAATACATAAAAATCTAGAGAACTAAAACATTAAGTTTTGTCAAGATACTTCGTAGGTCAAAATCAATATATAAGATGCTATAAAAATTTAGTGGTATATTTCTCACAAGTATTTAAATATTGATATATTTATAGGACTACAACTTAAGAAGTACATTAATAGAATAACCATGAAAGAAAATTTTTATAAGGCTAGCACTCTAATATATGTATACTGTCTCAAAACAAAATATGTATTAATAATAAACACAATAAAATTTAATATAATAATAATAATAATAATAATAATAATAACTAAAAATAAAAATATAGGAATGTACACTGCACTCCTCTCGAAGGGAGCACACACACAGCAATAAAACAATAAAATAAAAAAAATAATAAATAAAAAAAAGAAACAAAAGAAACTGAAGAAGGAGAGAGAGAGAGAGATTGGAAAAGTGGGCGGAGAGAGCGGGAAGTCGAAAAGCGGCGGCAAGGGGCGGACGGCAAGGGGCGGAGAGGATTGAGAGGGAGAGAAGGAGGTGAACGGAGGGGAGATCGAGGGGGTTTCCGCCTGGCGGCTCGACGCGGAGGGCGGCTCGGCGGAGGCGTGAGGCGTGAGGCCGGGATCTCCGCGTCGTGCGACCGGTGGGCGTCGAATCCCGACGAGAGGGGTGGCTCGCCTCTGTATGGACGCCGCCAGGGCTGTCTCTGAGCGGGGACGTTGTCAAGGTGGGGATGATGGCTCTTGGCGAGGCGACGCAGAAGCGGGGCAGTGTCAAGACGGTTGGGGGAAATCGGCGGGGCGCTGCACCGGAGAGGGCGGCTCGTCGGCAGGTGCTCGCCGGACAGCGAGATGCGGTGTCAGGTGAGATGGCGGTGGTGGTTTTTTTTTGGTTCCGACAGTGTGGGGGTTGGTTTGGGGGCGGCCGAAAAGTGGCCGGAGGAGAAGTGGGTGGCGGTAGTGGTATTGGCGACAGTGGTGGCGGTGATTCTTTTGGTGGCGGTGGTGGTGATGATGGTGGTAGTGTGGTCGGGTGGTGGACTGACGGTGGTGGTGTGGTCGGGCTCTGACAGTTGGCCATGGTGTTGATGGCGGTTGGAAGCTGGTGGCTAGGTGGCGATGTGGGAGAGGCCTTCGACAACGGTGGTGGTTGTTCCGTTGGCCGCTGGTATGGCGGTGAGCGAGGTGTGTCGCTGGTTGCAACGGTGGTGACGCGCTTTGGCCGGAGTGGCGACGGTCACGGTGGTGTAGGGGCTTGTGATGAAGGCGGTGGTCGGAACGGCGATGGCTGGGGTCCGGAGTCGAAGGGTGCGACAGATGGCCGGGATGGCGCTGTTATTGTTGGTGGCTTTGGGAATTCGGTCGGGCTGGTGAACGGGTTAGGTTTAGGATTTGGGGACTGGGTCGTGTCCTGCACGACGCGGAGACGAGTTGTGTCCGGCATGTCGGACACGAAAAAAGAATAATATATATGTAATGAATAAAATATAGTGGATGGGAAAAGGGGGACACAGACACGATGCACGGTACTTGTGTGAAGGAATTTTGTGGAATAATTAGAATTTATGGAAGAGTACCTGCCTATTTATAGGATGTAGGAATTTCCAGTTGGATAAGGAGTAGGAGTTTTAAATCTCCCATAGATAATTTGCAACTAATTAATTTAAAACCAATCAAAACCAAATCCAAATCCAATTCCAATTCCAATTTAAATCTAATTAAATTCCATCTTTTAGTTTAAAATCAAATAAGAAAATTCAAATTTTAATATAAATATTAAATAAATCAATCCATGAAATCAAATCGAGAATTAAATTGCTACAATAAATTTAAAATATATTTTCCAAAATACTAATAATAATAATTTCAAAAATAATAAATATTTTTAAATATATTTTTGAATAATAAAATATTAATATTAATAAATTTCGAAAATCAATTTAAATATTAATAGGAACTACTTCAAAATACCTTTTAAATAATTTAAGATAATTAATAAATGATTTCAAAAATTAATTTATACGTAAATTATATCTTACGTATTTGCATGAGAAGAAGGTATTTTTATGAAACATAAACTCGCCTTTTTATAATAATAAAATTAAATAATATTTTTGAAATCTTGATGCGATACTTTTCACAACCTTAACTAAATAAAAGTAATTAATTTTATTTTGAAACTATAAAATAGAAAAAATATTTTTCTCAAAATATGTACGCTCGCACATATTCGCACTCGTCGAGCAATTATGAAAAATAAAATTTCGTGCGCGACGTACAATACAACTACGCGATGTTCCGGAGAATTAGACAGTCTTCCCGAGCAGGCCTTTTATTTGGTGGGTAACATCGATGAAGCTACCGCGAAAGCTATGAACTTAGAAGTGGAGAGCAAATTGAAGACAAAAGAAAAAAACCAGTACCAAATTTATATTAAAAAATAGTAGAAACTTAGGGGTTTTACATCCTATCCAACTTAAAAGAATTTCGTCCTCGAAATTAAGAATAAGTAGGGAAAAGGGGAGAGTAGGTACAAGGGTATATTGATACGGAACACGATCCTATCATCTGACGAGGCAAGGAGACGACGTTCAATGCAACACGCATAAAAATCGCGAGTTCAAATAATGCCAAAAATAATCATGGATATGGTTATGGGTGAGGTCGCTAACTAACGTAAGTAAAAGATCGAGAGTTTTGAAAATGAAGGTAAAATAATTTGACAACAAGGGCACTTGGTCCCTTGGAAAAGATAGTCATCTAGGTTTAGGGGTACGACTAAGAAAATATTTCTAGTCATTCCTAAGTTCCAAACGGTTAGATGGTCAAGGTAATAGTTTGAGGACGAATAACTTGAGATGAGATTATAGTCAAGTGGCTTGGTCGATGGCTAACTAGCTTGGCAATAGATGATGGGACAACTAGAGGTGATACTTGAGTCTATCTATCAAGTATGAGTCTTCGTCTAAATAGGTGAAAGACGAAAACCAATATGAGTCCAAAGAAGTTGTTTTCGAATACCAATATGTGGTTCAAAGGCGAGTGAGTAATTCAAAAAGAATTGCCAAGGCTGTCGCAGATGGGACTCTAGAGGACAAGTTTAGCTATGTCCTCATCCACAAAAAATGATAAATAAAAGCGAACCAAAGTGCACTTGGTTGATCAGACCATCATGCAACGGTTCTAATTAGGCAATATGCTAGTGAGCGCTCAATAGCATATGTCATGAACAAGCTTGACAAAGAATTGAGCTTACAAAAACTAGGCTATATTAGCATCATTAGTCTAGATAATAAAAATATAGTGTAAAACCCCAATAATTTCTAACTATTTTAGTGCTTTAAGAATTATTATTCTATATTATTTGAAATTAATGTGGTAATTGGTATATGTACGTAATTAGATATATATATATATATATATATATATATATATATATATATATTATATGTATGATGGAGTGCTTGAAATATTTTAACTGTTAATAAATATAGTCTACAATTATTACAAATATTTTTGTTACTTAAATTAAGAATTATAGAAAATTTTCTTATGATTATATTTTTTTTTTATGATTATATATATATATATATATATATATATATATATATATATATATATATATATATATATATATATATTATATATATATATATATATATATATATATATATTGTTTTAAAAAAATAATAAAACAAAATTTTGCAGTGGTGGGCTGAACCCCCACATAGGCAGCAGCTGAAGCTGCGGGGGGCCCGACCCCCCTTAATATCAAATGACTCTGCAGCAGCAGCTGCAACCCATAGCAAATCTTTAGCAACCCAACCTAAATCTAGCAAACCGAACCCAGTAACAAAGCAGCCACAGCTGCTATTGTTTGAAACCGAGCTCAACCCTGAGACAAACCCGAGCCCAATATACTCTATTCCTAATACGAATAGCAATCAGTCGACAGTATATATAAAACCCTCATCAAACCGAAACCCTAACCCGCCTTACATCTTATCCCTCCTGAAACCCCCTCCATCTCGAACCCCAGGCGAGCTACCTAGGCTGTTGGCGGCGCCGTACTACCGAGCCACCGCGAAGCACCCCAACCCGACAGCCGAGCGAGAAGACTTCCCTGTTTTCGTACTTCCAGGTACGAATTTTCGAGCTGTATATCTTCCCTGTTTTGCAATGATTTCTCAATCCATCGCCTCCTAGGCAACGACTACATAATCATCTACAAACCCCTCCAGGTAGAACCTGAGAAGACCCAATGAGTGAATCGAGAAATCGATTCAAATTCTCGAGAAAACTCGAGGAAAAACAGTTTAGAAAGCAGTCCCAAACCACAACTTGGAAGCCAGATTCCGAACTGTGTATCGAGATTTTTCAGAAACTAATTAAACACATGTGAAGACAACATTACCACGATTAGAACGCAACTTTTAGATCTGTATTTCAATTTCTGTGTGAGAATTAAATCAGTGTTAAACTTGTGCGAAAAACTATTTTCTAAATAGTAAATTTCAGAAAAATTTCCCCGATACGACGTGCGCCCCGACAAACCGGGCGACATGGTCGCGCGCTATACACATCGAAAGGCGCGTATGGACGCTGCTGATGTGTGGGAACTAACGAAACTCAGTTTTGTCGCGTGTGCGCGACGAAATCAACGCGTATCCGTCGAGATACCCCCGCATCAACGTTTTGCAAACTTGTCCATAACTTCGTGTACATTTGTCGAATCAAGACAAAATTTGTGCCAACAGGTCCGAATCGAAATTCTAGTCCTGTGTATCAAGTTTGGTTCGATTCTGAGAAGGTCGAATCGGAACCCCTTTTTGACGGGCCCGCGACCCACTCAAACGGGCAAATTGGTACATGGCTCATCGGAATCCAAAACTGGACATACCGTTGAGTTCCTCTCCTCAAACTGAATTCGCAGACATATAGTTTGACGACTTTAGAGATCATAGACTTTGGCACGCGTTTCGATGCAAAGCAGGTCTAACGACGGACATCGTTTTGACCCGAAATTATGATTTTGCCCCTGTTCCAGAATTGGACTTTTGGACAGGCATTTCCTAGGTATATCTTCTTCATCGAGATCATTCTTGATGTTTGTTTCAGCGTCTGGAGTCATCTATGATTTGTGAGTTTTGGTGCTGACACTTGCTACTCTTGGATTGCCTTTCTCGCACCGCAGGTAAGTATACCTTGCCATAGATTCTGATTGTGCTCATTTATTTTCAGTATATTTTATTATTTTATATTTCTTTCTCTTATTTTTCATTTTGTTTCTATTGAGCGTCCAAGTCACACTTGGGTGCAAGCGGCTAAATTTTGTCATTATATTTATTATGTCCTATTTGTATGTCGACCTTGTGTCAGTTGACTACCCTATAAGTATGTGGAGTATTTTCATATCCCCTATGGCCTTGACACATATGTATCACGTGATGAGTGAGTTCATATAGGACACGGACCTGCGTACTCGACTGGCCATCGATACGTACGGGACGTGCGACGGTTAGTGGGTAACTGCTACTAGTGTGTTGAGTTAGAAGTCGTAGCAGTTGCCAACTGGACAGGCTGTGGATACATCTTGTACATGAGCATCTGGGGGGAGGGGACAGCTACTAGCGTAGGGGCTACTTTTATTTTACACACATTTGGGAGATAGTGTCTCGGATGAGCGCTACGTGTTACCCAGCCGATAGTGTCTCGGATGAGCGCTACTTGTTGGCCACTCTTTATTACTTACTTGCGACAGCCCCTGCGTAGAACGTTGTCCTCTAAAGTGTATCTCACATAGACGGTTAGGAGATCCCGTAGAGTCATAGTTGCATATTTTACACATTCAGTTACTTGGCATGTTTTCTGTTTCTTGTTACGTCCCTCTGAGGACCTGGTGATCTCTCCAGGATTAGACGAGCAGGACTATCCCGAGGAGTACGGTACCGCATTGGATCCATCATACATCGGTGACGAGGCATCTCCTGCCCAAACTTAGTTTTATTCTTTATTATCTGAGACCATGTATTGGACATCTTTTATCATCTTTCTTGCTGTTTGAGGAGGTTGGACTCCATTTAGTTGAGACTATTTTTCCATAGCTGTTTGGGTGGGAATGTCTACCCGGCTATATTTTGATATCATTATTTATCTTATTTAGTGGACTTATTATATTCTCTGTGTTGAGCTGTGGATGAGATTTAGTTATATTATTGTGGCTTATCATGTACTATTATTACAGCTTATGTACCAATACGGGAATTACCATATATTGGTGTATTCTTCGTATAAGTACAGCTGGCATGTCTACGTACTTAGTCCTACATATTTGGGACTGGGGCGTTACATGTTTTTGTGGTGGCCCATGCAGGTCTAGTAATATTGTTGGGTTACATGACTGTGCCCAACAAGCCTGCAAACTAGGAATAGGATATAGGATCTTATCCACTACTACTACTACTACTACTTCTACTACCTTTTTGATCTCTACTCCATCTTCTTTTCCTATAAACTTATTGAATTCCCTTCAGCTTGAAATTGTTCTAACCAACTCTAAATTTTTGTGCCAATATAGGATGAATCTTCGTAGCGGTCTCACTACTCCCCTTGCCATTACTGACGGGAACCCTACTGCTCACGAGGAACCAGTGAATCTGCAGCAGCCAGCTATGTCTCCAACCACTCCAGCACCATCCGGGCCATTCCTCCAGCCAGTGATGACCCCAGCTACGACTCAGCAGACTGGTCCCGAGGATGCTGCACCCCAGGGAGAGTACCTACCACCACCACCTTATCCACCTCCGTTCCCACCACATATTCCACCCCAGTATCCACCGTCATCATATCCACCACCACCACCTCCACAGTATCCACCATCCTATCCACCTCAGCAGCCTCCACCATATCCATCACCATATCCACCATCATATCCACCCACATACCCCCCACCATATCCCTTTCCATACCCTTCATATCCTCCACAGTACGGGTCACAGGGTGCCCCACAGATCATGCCCAGATGCCATACATACCCCCACAACATCCCATGCCTAAGACTGGTGGGGCTACTACAGAGCAGATTCTCCAGAGCTTGGTACAGGCTCAGATGCAGCAGAGCGAGGCCATCAGGAGGAGTTTAGGGACAACATTGACCCGAGCACCACAAGCCTCTGTGGGTTCTATCGAAGGGTTCCGCAACATGAATCCTCTACACTTTAAGGGCACTGAAGACGTCATTGGGATCACCAATTAGCTGGTTAAGACAGAGAATCTCTTGAAGGATTCAGAGTTATCCGCGGATCTATGGATGACGGCAGTGAAGTTACAACTGGAAGGAAATGCTTATGATTGGTGGGCCGAAGAGGAGAGGTGGCTAGGAGTTGATCAGACATGGGAGAAATTCAAAGAACTGTTCAATAAGAAGTTTTTCTCCGACACTGCCAAGGATGCTTTTTATGACCAATTTCTACACTTGGAGCAGGGGAATATGACAGTTGACGAGTACGACGCCGAGTTTAGCCGACTGAGTCATTTCGTACCAGGGTTGGTTACGACAGAGCTGGAGAAAGCTAAAAGATTTCATAGAGGCTTGAGTATAGAGTTGCAGAGGTACACCAGCTCCGAGTCGAGGGTCTCCTAAGCAGCTGTTCTGGTAGAGGCTAGAACTCAGGAGGCCATAAGCAGGAAGGCAAATCGACGAGTTACATCGACTGTGGGATCAGCTAAGACCACTATAGGAAGGCCAGTGAGACGTCCTCCCACACATCAACATCAACAGAGGACAGGGCCATACCAGACACAGGAGAGGGCCGCTTGCAATTTCTGTGGCAAGGTTGGTCATGTTGTGAGAGATTATAGACGACGGTTGGGGCATTGTTTGATTTGCGGGTCGAATCAGCACCAAGCTAAGGATTGCTCATTTCAGAGAGTCACTCCACATAATCAGCAGCAGAGGCCAGCTATTGTAGGACCAGGAGCACCCCGACCACCCTTACATTCTCAGGCAACCTAATTCCAGCAGGCTAGAGGGCCGACGGGCAATCAGAGAGTGGGGAAGGCTTTTGTACTAGCTACAGAGGAGGCAGAACCAGAGGTGGACGTCATAGCAGGTATGGTTCTAGTTGCATCATTCCCTGCCATCACATTATTTGACACTGGAGCCACCCATTCATTCATAGCCACTAGCTTTGCCACTAGACACAGTATACCCTTGTCATCATTATCTAAAAACATTAGAATCCTCACTGGAGGAGGAGTAGTTCCTGTTAGTGGTATTTGTAGAGATTGTCCTGTAGTGATAAATGGTAGAGAGATGAAAGCACGACTTCTTGTATTTCCGATGCCGACGTTCGATGTGGTTCTCGGAATGGACTGGTTGAGCCAGCATTTCGCTCTCATTGACTGCCATAGGGGCAGTATCGTCTTTAGACCACCGAGTGATACGGAGTTCGAGTTCACCAAAGAGGACGCCTTGAGGAGCAATGCATCTGCATCGGGGACTCACATGATGATGCAGGACACCCCTCAGCACCCTATCATCATCGAGTTCGAGGATGTATTTCCCGAGAAGTTGCCAGGACTGTCACCTGACCGAGACATTGAGTTTTCTATTGAGCTTATTCCAGGAGCCGAGCCTATTTCATCTCGAGTTTATCGGTTAGCGCCCAAGGAGTTGGTAGAGATGAAGACGCAGATTGATGACTTATTGGAGAAGGGCTTTATTAGTGCCAGTACGTCACCGTGGGGAGCACCCATTCTTTTTGTGCCTAAGAAAGATGGGACCGTGCGCATGTGCATCGACTACAGAGCATTGAATGCAGTGACAGTGAAGAACAAGTATCCATTGCCGCGTATAGACGATCTATTTGATCAACTGAGTGGAGCAAAAGTATTCTCCAAGATTGACTTACGATCAGGCTATCACCAATTGAAGGTTCGGAAGAAAGATATTGCAAAGATGGCTTTTCGATCAAGGTATGGGCACTACAAGTTCTTGGTCATGCCTTTCGGTTTGACCAATGCTCCCGCAGTTTTCATGAATTTGATGAACAAGATCTTTCACCAATACTTGGACAAATTTGTAGTAGTCTTTATAGATGATATCTTGATTTACTCCAAGAGTCAAGAGGAGCATGAGCAGCATCTACGGATAGTTTTGAGAACATTGAGGAACGAGAGACTCTTTGCGAAGCTTAGCAAGTGTGATTTCTTTCTCAAAGAGGTATCATTTCTCGGTTATGTTGTTACGGGTGATGGTATATCAGTGGATCCAGAGAAGATCACAGCAGTCGAATCATGGCCCGCTCCCGTATCAGCTACTGAGGTGAGAAGTTTCCTCGGACTTGCAGGTTACTACCAAAGGTTCGTAGAAGATTTCTCTCGAATAGCGGGGCCAATGACTCGAATAACTTGCAAGGATCAGGAGTTTGTATGGATAGACGAGTGTCAAGCCGCATTTGATGAGTTGAAGAAGCGATTGACCACAGCACCGATCTTGACACTACCATCGGGCCCGGAAGAATTTGTGATCTACAGTGACGCATCCGGGAAAGGATTAGGATGCGTATTGATGCAGCACAAACGTGTAGTAGCATACGCATCGCGACAGTTGAGGGTACATGAGAAGAATTATCCAATCCACGATCTAGAGCTTGCAACGGTTATCTTTGCATTGAAGTTATGGAGACACTACTTGTACGGCGAGAAGGTTGATATCTACACTGATCATAAGAGCCTCAAGTACGTGTTCACATAAAAGGAGTTGAATATGCGACAGCGACGTTGGTTGGAGTTGATGAAGGATTATGAGATCGAGCTACATTATCATCTGGGCAATGCTAATGTCGTGGCAGACGTATTAAGCCGTAAGCCCATGGCACACTTTTTGACTACACAGAAGGAGTTGATTAGAGACTTAAAGCAGCTTGGTATTGAGGTAGTAGTGCCTGAAGCCGATGGCGTATTAGCCAACCTCCAAGTGCAATCATCATTGGTAGAGCGCATCAAGGAAGTATTGCCTAATGATGCTAGATTTCGACGGCTCAGGGAGAGCACCGAAGCAGGAGAGCAGACGGGATTGAGGATCCACCCCGATAGGACATTGCGATGTGGTGATCGCATTTATGTTCCCAACGGAGAGCTACGGCAGGAGCTGATGGCAGAGGCTCACAGTTCGACTTATTCTATTCATCCCGGAGGAACCAAGATGTACCGTGACTTACGATAGTATTATTGGTGGCACAGAATGAAGCGAGAGGTAGCTCGTTTTATTGCCAAATGCTTGGTATGTCAACAAGTGAAGGCAGAGCACCAGAGGACAGCCAAATTATTGCAGCCGCTATCCATTCCCGAGTGGAAGTGGGAATACATTACTATGGATTTTGTTACGGGTTTTCCTTAGAGTCCTAGAGGACGTGACGCAGTGTGGGTGATTGTTGATAGACTTACGAAGTCAGCCCATTTCTTAGCTTTTAGAGTGGGCCAGTCGACAGAGGTATTGGCAGAGATGTATATGGAGCAGATTGTGAGATTGCATGGTGTGTCTGTTAGTATTGTGTCAGACCATGACTCGAGATTTATCTCACACTTTTGGAGGAGCATGCAAGAGAGTTTGAGCACTCGATTGAAGTTTAGCACATCATACCATCCGCAGATAGACGGCTAGTCGGAGCGTACAATTCAGACGGTAGAGGATATGTTGAGAGCATGCATGCTTAACTTTGGCGGTTCATGGGAGGACCATCTTCATCTTATTGAGTTTTCCTACAATAATAGCTATCAAGCGAGCATTCAAATGGCTCCGTTTGAGGCGTTGTATGGTAGAAAGTGTCGGTCTCCTGTTTGTTGGAGCGACATAGGAGAGCGACAGCTATTGGGTCCCGAGTTAGTCTTGAGCACAGTGGAGACAGTGAAGAAAATTTAGGGCCACCTGCGAGCAGCGCAGGATCGTCAGAAGCAGTGGGCAGATAATCGTCGTCGACCTTTGGAGTTCAAAGATGGCGACCATGTGTGCTTGAAGATATCCCCCACTAGAGGCACGATTCGATTCGGAGGACGTGGCAAGTTGAGTCCAAGGTACATCGGGCCCTTCGATGTCTTGGAACGTGTTGGAGAGGTTGCCTATATATTGGCCTTGCCACCGTCGCTGGAGGGAGTGCATGACGTATTCCATGTATCTCAGCTGAGGAGGTACATGACGGACAGTAATCATGTGCTTGACCACTCCGAGATCACAGTTGGACTGAGTTTGTCGTACGAAGAGCAACCAGTAGGTATCCTCGATCGCCGAGTGAAGGTGTTGCGGAATCAATCTATTCCATTGGTTCACGTGGCATGGAAGCATCACTCGCCAGGGGAGTCTACTTGGGAGCGCGAGGACGACATCCGTAATCGCTACCCACAGTTGTTCGAAGATGAAGGTATGTCTTGTATTTTCAGCTCTTAAGTAACTATTATTTCCTTGCATTGCATTTAATCCCCCGACCTTAGTTTAATTTCGAGGACGAAATTTTCTTTAAGTTGGGTAGGATGTAAAACCCCAATAATTTCTAACTATTTTAGTGCTTTAAGAATTATTTTTCTATATTATTTGAAATTAATGTGGTAATTGGTATATGTACGTAATTATATATATATATATATATATATATATATATATATATTTTATATATATATATATATATATATATATATATATATATATATATATATATAAAATATATATATATATATATATATATATATATATATATATATATATATATATATATATATATATATATATATATATATATATATATATATATTATATGTATGATGGTGTGCTTGAAATATTTTAATTGTTAATAAATATAGTCTACAATTATTACAAATATTTTTGTTACTTAAATTAAGAATTATATAAATTTTTCTTATGATTATATACTAGCAAACCAAACCCACTAACAAAGCAGCTACAGCTGCTATTGTTTGAAACCGAGCTCAACCCTGAGACAAGCCCGAGCCTAATATACTCTATTCCTAATACGAATAGCAATCAGTCGGCAGTATATATAAAACCCTCATCAAACCGAAACCCTAACCCGCCTTACATCTTCTCCCTCCTGAAGCCCCCTCCATCTCGAACCCCAGGCGAGCTACCCAGGCTGTTGGCGGCGCCGCACCACCACGCCACCTCGAAGCACCCCAATCCGACGACCGAGCGAGAAGACTTCCCTGTTTTCGTACTTCCAGGTACGAATTTTCGAGTTGTATATCTTTTCTGTTTTGCAATGATTTCTCGATCTGTCGCCTCCTAGGCAACGACCACATAATCATCTACAAACCCCTCCAGGTAGAACCTGGGAAGACCCAATGAGTGAATCGAGAAATCGATTCAAATTCTCGAGAAAACTCGAGGAAAAACAGTTTAGAAAGCAGTCCCAAACCACAACTTGGAAGCCAGATTCCGAACTGTGTGTCGAGATTTTTTAGAAAATAATTGAACACATGTGAAGACAACATTACCACAATTAAAACGCAACTTGTAGATCTGTATTTCAATTTCTGTGTGAGAATTAAATCAGTGTTAAACTTGTGCGAAAAACTGTTTTCTAAATAGTAAATTTCAGAAAAATTTCCCCGATATGACGTGCGACCCGACAAACCAAGCGACGTGGTTGTGCGCTATACGCATCGAAAGGCGCATATGGACGCTGCTGACGTGTGGGAACTGACGGAACTCAGTTTCGTCGCGTGTGCGCGACGAAATCAACGCGTATCCGTCGAGATACCCCCGTATCGGCGTTTTGCAAAACTGCCCATAACTTCGTGTACATTCGTCGAATCGAGACGAAACTTGTGCCAACAGGTCTGAATCGAAATTTTGGTCCTGTGTATCAAGTTTGGTTCGATTCTGAGAAGGTCGAATCGGAACCCCTTTTTGACGGGCCCGCGACCCACTCAAACGGGCGAATTTGTACACGGCTCATCGGAATCCAAAACTGGACATAACGTTGAGTTTCTCTCCTCAAACTAAATCCGTAGACATGTAGTTTGACGACTTTAGAGACCATAGACTTTGGTACGCGTTTCGATGCAAAGCGGGTCTAACGGCGGACATCGTTTTGACCCAAAGTTACGATTTTGCTCCTGTTCCAGAATTGGACTTTTGGACAGGCATTTCCTAGGTATATCTTCTTCACCGAGATCATTTTTGATGTTTGTTTCAGCGTCTGGAGTCATCTGTGATTTGTGAGTTTTGGTGCTGACACTTGCTACTCTTGGATTGCCCTTCTCGCACCGCAGGTAAGTATACCTTGCCATAGATTCTGATTGTGCTCATTTATTTTTAGTATAATTTATTATTTCATATTTCTTTATCTTATTTGTCATTTTGTTTCTATTAAGCGTCCAAGTCACACTTGGGTGCAAGCGGCTAAATTTAGTCGTTATATTTATTATGTCCTATTTGTATGTTGACCTTGTGTCAGTTGACTACCCTATGAGTATGTGTGGTATTTTTATATCCCCTATGGCCTTGACACATGTGTATCACATGATGAGTGAGTTCATATAGGACACGGACCTGCGTACTCGACTGGCCATCGATACGTACGGAACGTGCGACGGTTAGGAGGTAACTGCTACTAGTGTGTTGAGTTAGAAGCCGTAGCAGTTGCCAACTGGATAGGCTGTGGATACATCTTGTACATGAGCATCTGGGGGGAGGGGACAGCTACTAGCGTAAGGACATCTTGTACATGAGCATCTGGGGGGAGGGGACAGCTACTAGCGTAGGGGCTACTTTTATTTTACACACATTTGGGAGATAGTGTCTCGGATGAGCGCTACATGTTACCCGGCCGATAGTATCTCGGATGAGCGCTACTTGTTGGCCACTCTTTATTACTTGCTTGCGACAGCCCCTGCGTAGAACGTTGTCCTCTAAAGTGCATCTCACATAGACGGTTAGGAGATCCCGTAGAGTCATAGTTGCATATTTTACACATTCAGTTACTTGGCATGTTTTCTGTATCTTGTTACGTCCCTCTGAGGACCTGGTGATCTCTCCAGGATTAGACGAGCAGGACTATCCCGAGGAGTACGGTGCAGCATTGGATCCATCATACATCGGTAACGAGGCATCTCCTGCCCATACTTAGTTTTATTCTTTATTATCTGAGACCATGTATTGGACATCTTTTATCATCTTTCTTGCTGTTTGAGGAGGTTGGACTCCATTTAGTTGAGACTATTTTTCCATAGCTGTTTGGGTGGGAATGTCTACCGGCTATATTTTGATATCATTATTTATCTTATTTAGTGGACTTATTATATTCTCTTTGTTGAGCTGTGGATGAGATTTAGTTATATTATTGTGGCTTATCATGTACTATTATTACAGCTTATGTACCAATATGGGGATTACCATATATTGGTGTATTCTTCGTATAAGTACAGCTGGCATGTCTACGTACTTAGTCCTACGTATTTGGGACTGGGGCGTTACATATAGGCACGTGAGATTTAGATTGAAATAGAGTAGAATTAGTTCAAACTCCTTAAGACTCTAAGTCGTATTTGGTGCCTATACAGTCGACCTATTATCTCATTGTCTAAGGTTTTGGTCGACCAATATGGTGTGGTCCTTAAAAATTTATAGTCTAGGCAATCCACTTAGTATCTACTATATTGAGTCATAAGGATGAAGGCAATGCTAGGTCATGAGGCATTCTATCCAACTTATAAGAGCTAAACTAGTAGGGTGATGGAGCAATGGGTCATGTCCACCTAGTATGGGTTACCTTATTAATCTCTATCAAGCACGAAAGAAGGGCACGAATCACGATAGAAGGGATCAAGCAAGATGCAACTCGAGGAGAAGGCGGTCAAGTATGTGGATGAGATCCTAGACTCTAATCCTATACGCAGGCTTGCTTGGTACGGCAAAGTAACCAAACAATTTATCTTGACCTGCATGGGCCACCACAAAAACATGTAACGCCCAGTCCCAAAATACGTAGGACTAGGAACGTAGACATGCCAGCTGTATTCATACGAAGTACATAGGCCTCGTATGAATACATAAGCTGTAGAATGAAGTAGTCCAAGACAAACTAAATCTCATCCACAATAAAAAGAATAATAATATAAATATCAACTCGAATATTTATGATACAATCGTTGGGCGGAGACAAAGTCCACTACCAACTATCACAATGAAAGAAATGAACAAGAGTCGATCCATAAAATGACAAGACGAACCAAGCGCAATCGTCTTCGAAGGAATGGAGAAGTCCACGGCCTTGGCTAGAATACCTGCAGTGAATCATAAAAGCACACACCTAGGGAATAACCAGGTCCTCAGACGGACGTAGCAAGATACAGAAAGAACATGCTAATATGAACTGTCAGAATAATAAAATAATATATAAAAGACTATCCTAAATACAAATATGCAAAGGAGATTCTAACAGCCTAATGTGCAATTTAGAGGACAACTTTCATGCGCATGGGTAGGATTTTAGGCTATGTGTACGTAACTGGCATCCAGTCATCTGTATCCGTCCGTAACGTCCAAAACGTCAGAGGGCATCTGCAAATATATCGCTACAGTTCCATCCGGAGACTGTAGTTTACCTGCACTAGCGACTGTCCTCCCCCAATATATCCCTCACTGTTCAAGTCATGTCCATTGCTCGTCCAGTTTTGTAACTGCTTGAGTCTCTAAAATCCTAGTAATAGCAGTTACGATCATCTATCCGTCACACGACTTTAGAGATAGCTAGTCAATAAGTCGTGCCCCTAGCAACATGTCTCCAACCGTGTAGTGCGAGTGTCACAACCAAAGGAGATATAAAGATATCCCCCAATGGGAAGGTAGCCCACTAACACTAAGTCAACATGCATAAAATAAAGTAACGACTAATAAAGTCGCTTGCACCCAAGTGTGGCTTGGACGCGCAGTTTATAACAAATAAAAATAACAAATACGAAACAAGTAAATAAATGCTGAAAATAAATAATATAACAGTTAATTAGCAAGGTATACTTGCCTGTTGCGACGCCTGATGAGCTGCCTGGTGTGGTACAATAAAGGTGGTACAAGGTCAACTTAGTTAGGTTTGAATTAATGAAGTATAGAATTGGAGAGGAAATAGGAATGTCGGGATTGGTCATGGTCACGGTGATAATCGATGGAATTTATGTATCAAAACTTATACATTTTTAGGAAAATATTTATAATACGGGAAAAATATATTTAGTAGTAAAAATAATTTTTGATACATACTTGAAAACATGAAAAATCGATTTAGGCCAAAATTCTAAGTTCATAAAAAAAGATTTTTCTAGGAAAAGTATATTTTTAAAATACTTAGAAAATTATTATTCAATTTTTGGAAACTAGATTTTCCTTATTTAAAATATTTTATATAAATACATAAAAATCTAAAGAACTAAAACATTAAGTTTTGTCAAGATACTTCGTAGGTCAAAATCAACATATAAGATGCCATAAAAATTTAATGGTATATTTCTCACAAGTATTTAAATATTGATATATTTATAGGACTACAACTTAAGAAGTACATTAATAGAATAACCATGAAAGAAATTTTTTATAAGGCTAGCACTCTAATATATGTATACTGTCTCAAAACAAAATATGTATTAATAATAAACACAATAAAATTTAATATAATAATAATAATAATAATAATAAATAAAAATAAAAATATAGGAATGTACACTGCACTCCTCTCGAAGGGAGCACACACATAGCAATAAAACAATAAAATAAAATAAACAATAAATAAAAAAAGAAACAACAGAAACTGAAGAAGAAGGAGAGAGAGAGATTGGAAAAGAAGGCGGAGAGAGCGGGAAGTCGGAAAGCGGCGGCAAGGGGCGGACGGCAAGGGGCGGAGAGGATCGAGAGGGAGAGAAGGAGGTGAACGGAGGGGAGATCGAGGGGGTTTCCGCCTGGCGGCTCGGCACGGAGGACGGCTCGACGGAGGCGTGAGACGTGAGGCCGGGATCTCCGCGTCGCGCGACCAGTGGGCGTCGGATCCCGACGAGAGGGGTGGCTCGCCTCTGTATGGACGCCGCCAGGGCTGTCTCTGAGCGGGGACGTTGTCAAGGTGGGGATGATGGCTCTTAGCGAGGCGGCGCAAAAGCGAGGCGGTGTCAAGGCGGTTGGGGGAAGTCGGCGGGGCGCTGCACCGAAGAGGGCGGCTCGTCGGCGGGTGCTCGCCGGACAGCGAGATGTGGTGTCAGGTGAGATAGAGGTGGTGGTTCTTTTATTTTTTATTTTGGTTCCAACAGTGTGGGGGTTGGTTTGGGGGCGACCGGAAAGTGGCCGGAGGAGAAGTGGGTGGCGGTGGTGGTATTGGCGACGGTGGTGGCGGTGATTCTTTTGGTGGCGATGGTGGTGATGATGGTGGTAGTGTGGTCGGGTGGTGGGCTGACGGTGGTGGTGTGGTCGGGCTCTGACAGTTGGCCATGGTGTTGATGGCGGTTGGAAGATGGTGGCTAGGTGGCGATGGGAGAGAGGCCTTCGACAACGGTGTTGGTTGTTCCGTTGGCCGCTGGTATGGCGGTGAGCGAGGTGTGTCGCTGGTGGCAAAGGTGGTGACGGGCTTTGGCCGGAGTGGCGACGGTCACGGTGGTGTAGGGGCTTGTGATGGAGGCGATGGTCTGAACGACGATGGCTGGGGTCCGGAGTCGAAGGGTGCGGCAGATGGCCGAGATGGCGCTGTTATTGGTGGTGGCTTTGGGAATTCGGTCGGGATGGTGAACGGGTTAGGTTTAGGATTTGGGGACTGGGTCGTGTCCTGTGCGACGCGGAGACGAGTTGTGTCCGGCATGTCGGACATAGAAAAAGAATAATGTATATGTAATGAATAAAATATAGTGGATGGGAAAAAGGGGACACGGACACGATGCACGATACTTGGGTGGAGAAATTTTGTGGAATAATTAGAATTTATGGAGGAGTACCTGCCTATTTATAGGATGTGAGAATTTTCAGTTGGATAAGGAGTAGGGGTTTTAAATCTCCCATAGATAATTTGCTACTAATTAATTTAAAACCAATTAAATCCAAATCCAAATCCAAATCCAATTCCAATTTAAATCTAATTAAATTCTATCTTTTAGTTTAAAATCAAATAAGAAAATTCAAATTTCAATATAGATATTAAATAAATCAATCCATGAAATCAAATCGAGAATTAAATTGCTACAATAAATTCAAAATATATTTTCCAAAATACTAATAATAATAATTTCAAAAATAATAAATATTTTTAAATATCTTTTTGAATAATAAAATATTAATATTAATAAATTTTGAAAATCAATTTAAATATTAATAGGAACTACTTCAAAATACCTTTTAAATAATTTAAGATAATTAATAAATAATTTCAAAAATTAATTTATACATAAATTATATCTTTCGTGTTTGCATGAGAAGGAGCTATTTTTATGAAACATAAACTCGCCTTTTTATAATAATAAAATTAAATAATGTTTTTGAAATCTTGATGCGATACTTTTCACAACCTTAAGTAAATAAAAGTAATTAATATTATTTTGAAACTATAAAATAGAAAAAATATTTTTTTTTTCAAAATATGTACGCTCGCACATATTCGCACTCGTCGAGCAATTTTGAAAAACGAAATTTTGTGCACGACGTACAATACAATTACGCGACGTACAATACAAAATAAAAAAATCAGTACCAAATTTATATAAAAAAAATAGTTAAAATTTAGGGGTTTTACATGTTTTGGACACGTTCGTTTCCACTTGGTTGGACACAAATACCCCCCTAACATGTGGGCATGCGACACACACTCGTGCACATTCAATTTTATGTTTCCATCGATTTTCGAAAAACAAAAACCATGTTTCTAAATTTCCTAATACAGTGTACTGTTCATTATAATTCTGAGTTTAATTAGGTTTTAATTCGATAATTAATGATTAATTTGTTGTTATTAATATCTGAGCATGTGTGGGATAATAGTTTACACCTCTGGGACCAACTGTGATGTGTTTTTGGGTTGATATTTGGTTTTTGAGCAAGAGAACCTGGATCTACATTGATGATCGACTTGCCTAGAACTGAACTTGTAAACATTGATATCTGACATTTCATATTACACATAACTAAACTTTTTTGCATCATTAACTGAACCTCATTACACTGAACTATACTTGACACTTGCATTGACATTGTTAACCTATTGCACTTAACTGAACAGTAACCTACACTTGAACTTAACCCTTAACTGACACATTGGATATATGTTAACCTGCACATTTTAAATCCTAAAACCTATATAAACTGTCTACAACTGAACCCCCATGACCATTCATATGAAACCTGAGAAAACAAACCCCTCATTAACCTACTGTACTACACCCCTTGCTATACACTTGCTACTATACACTACATCTGAACACATGAACACACCACTACACACCTATACATAACTGAGCACTATGCATTATATACACTCTTGTATGTATTTACACCTTTGCTAACTATACACATGAACCCTATGATGATGTCCTAACTGAACCAGAGAACCCCCTTACACTATGTCACTTGCACACATAACCATTGCCATGTACACTCACACAATATGCTATGTTTAGTATACTTATAACCCCACCACACACTTGATATGTTCTGCCACACACTCATTGCTTAATCTTGTATGTTATACACACACACACCCTAAATTTCCATATCCACTTGACACCTATATGCCACTTGACACTCTAATTCACTAAGTTCATTAACCCTTTGCTATGACACCATATCCCTATACATACAAGTACACATTACCTCTTAATGTTCACCACCCTTATATATATACTCACTACACACACCCTCTATTATTTACACTTGAATATGTGTCATGCCTTGTAATATAGACCCTTAACCTATGCATGACTTGTGTGTACATTGTATGTGTATATAAATATATATGTATGGTATGTTGATAGCTTGTGTTAGCCTTGAGATTGTGTGTGAGTGCTAGTCTAGGCTTGGTTAGGCTTAGTAAGACTTGATTGGACTAGGAATGACTTAGTTGACCTAGTTTGACTAGTGTAATTGACTAGAGTTGACCAAGGGTTGATTTAGTCTAGATTGACCTAGACATCATGTAGAATGTATTGTAAAGTTCAATATTACCATTCTGGATATGTTGTGACTTGTGTTGTTCTAAATAGGAGTCAGATACCTTATCTCGGACAGTATATTCTCACAAACATTCAGATCACAGGCGAGTACATTCTCTGACCGTTTTATACTTGCTAGGATTTATATTCTTGCTATAGATTACTTTATATGATACTGTCATGTTATTATCACGAATTGTTATATGGATCTTGTCATGCAATGTTATCCCCCTCGGGGTGCATCAGATACAGTTGTCATGTGCTTTTCACGAACATCTTGTATTTCATGTACACCACTATTCATGTATACTCTTGTGCAATCTTGTACTCTAATGATCACGTGAACAAACATGATAAAAACATCTTGTACAAGGTAACATAACTTGACTGGATCCTTGTGTATTGATTGGGGAGGGTGAGTAGGAAATGGTTATGTGATCAAAATCCCATCTTGTGAAATCTTCTGAAAATCATATATATGTCCATTGTACACTCACGTATGATGGAGTTACCCTTGCATTGTCCTAACCCGTTTATATAACCATCTCATGCTCTAAATCACAGGTTACTTACTTATCATGTATATAGATATTTCCAGTTATCAAATCTCTCTCATTTTTATATATATTTCCTTACAGTCATGTATCTTACTCTTGCATGCTTTATATTTCCTAACATGAGATAAATTGTGTGAGATGTATTGTGCTCATTCCTGTCCTGACTGGACCTGTTGAAAATATTACAGATGATGATGATGACTGCCCTACCTTCTATGGGGCATTTGAGGGTGACATTCAGGAGCCTGAGGAGCATCTAGCTTAGTAGAGGGTGCCTAGTTTAGTCTAGTATTTGTATCTTTCTGTTTGTATCGGATTGTTTTGATTATTAGTTGAGACTTAGTTATATTCAGGACTTGTATTTATTTGTATTGGATATCTATATTTGTGTTGTGATCTTACTTATATATTCAGTTCTTCCTTTTTATCTTATTCCATATCGTGTTCTATCTTTCCTAGACTTGTGATATATAGTTGAGATGTTATATTATACCTCCGTACGGAGATGACAGGTTTATATATCTTGTTGTTAGATGTTATAGATGACCTATACAGCGTTCTACTGCCGATACTGCAGCGTAGGCTGGACGTACCCACATTCTCGTGCCCTTCCTCAGGGTGCGGGCCGTGACACGTTTTTAGTGGTGGCCCATATAGGCCGAGTTTATGTAGTGGTATTCGAACTAGAGTATCACTACAGCCTGCAGTAGGATTAGGATATACTTTGAGGTACTCAATCACATCTAGGAAAAACTCTTAACTAAATTCCTGCCATCTAAATTCTTGTTGAAAATTGTTTCCTTTGAAATAAACCATCCTCCTTTGATTATATCGCTTCTTTCTCAGAATTGATTTTCTTGTTTGATCTGTCTCCAAGATGACAATAACTCGAGCTCAGGCAGCTGGATCTAGTACTACTCCGGAGAGGTCGGGTCCATCGAAGCCTACTATTCCGGATGAGGGAGAGGTCCAGATGGCTGTCTCTGTTGCCCCTACTGCTCTTGCCATCCAGGTGGGAGTAGCAGCAGCAGTATCAGGAGGTCTTCTACCTCCAGTTGGGAGGCCTTCTATCGTTATTCCAGAGACTCTTCTGCCGTCACTTTCGATACCGACAGATGCGTTACAGATGTTTGCGCTCCTCCAACAGATGATGAAGACTCAGCGAACGCAGGCAGAGGCATCTCAATGATAGTCTAAGACTATGAGGCAGAGCATGGAGACTGCTCATCAACTTGTACTAGCAGCGGTCGAGAAGGTTGCTACAGCTCCGGTTCATGGAGCTCAGGGCCAGGAGCAGCATCAGCAGTAGTCGGGGCCTGGATCAGTGTTAGATTTCAAGAAGATGGTACCCCGGGAGTTCAAGGGGACTGAGGGCATTCTATATGGCAACGACTGGCTAGAGGACGTCGAGCGAAGTTTAGATCTAGCAGAGCTTCCGAAGAGGCTGTGGGTGTCAGTCGTGGATAGTCAGTTCTTTGATATCGCTTTGACATGGTACCGTACGGATCCTCGTGCATCAGTTAGAGGATTGACCTGGAAGAACTTTCGGAGGCAATTCAAGGAAAAGTTCTATCCGGATGTAGCTCTTAGCGCGCTGAAGAACCAGTTTGCAGGACTAGTGCAGGAGAATTTGTCTGTGGACGAGTATGCGATAGAGTTCTTTTGTCTGAGTCGATTCGTCCCAGGGATGATTCGAGATGAGGGAGAGAAGGCCCACAAGTTCAGGATGGGTCTGATTCATGTAGTACGCTCTCGCACTTCTGGGTGTCGCGATGCAACCTTTGAGCAGATCCTGATGGATGCACAGATAGCAGAGGAGGACTTCGGCCTCAAGCCGAAGAGGGGCAGTGATGCCTTGGGGGCTAGTTCTAGTGCAGGGCCAGCCAAGCGCCCTCACATTCAGTAGAGGCCAGTTCAGCAGCCGTTTCAGGGCCAGGGACATGTACTTTACCAGCAGGCCCCCAGGCAGCATCAGCATACTATGTGTAACTTCTGCAAGAAGCAAGGTCACGGGTGGGACGACTGTAGGAAGAGGCAAGGCCTATGTTCACTTTGTGGTTCAGCAGAGTATTAGTTGAGGGAGTGTCCCAAGAACTCGGCACGATTAGCTCAGGCAGCAGCAGGAGCTGGGGCTCCGACAGGGCAGCAGACGGGACCACCGTTGCAGACTCAACAGCAGAGGTTTGTCCAGCATCAACAGCAGGCCAGGAGAGGCCAGCAGGGACGAGCTTTCGCCATGGCAGTCGAGGATGCAAAGACAAAAGGAGAGCTGATTGCAGGTTCCAATCTTTTTGATTCCATTTCCGCAATTGCTTCCTTATAATTGTCTTGAAATTCAATTTTATATGTTCCTTGTAGTTGATAAATTTTGTTCGGATGTTTCATTGTGATTAATATTTTTCTGAGATAAGTCGTATGGGCTAGGTCGCCTCAGTTATGGGATCTAGAGTCTTCTATAGTCATGTTGGCTGGCATAGTGAGGACGTATAGTCGAATTTTGGACGTATTTCTCGGGTGTAGGAATTTAAGGCTTTCGCGGCCAAGCATGCGGCAATGCAAAAATTTTAAATACCATAATTCTAGAGGTATGTACCTTAGTCGAGGACTCTATGAATATACTAGCCATGCTCACTAGCATGACGAAGATTCTGAGTAACATGATTTTGGGCAGACGCATATGATTATCAAACTGTGTGATTTTGAGACTATAATTGTTGGGGGTTTGACCTAGAAAGAGTACGACCATTTTAATTTCGAGGACAAAATTCTTCTAAGAAGGGTAGACTTGTAGCACCCAGTTTCTAAAATAAGGGTAATTTTGAACTTTTGTATTTTTTATTATTTAATAATATTATTTAAATCATGATATGATTTATGGTGATTTTTAATCAATTTAAAACCATGACTTGTGATTTTGATGTTTGGCTAGTGTAACCCTAGAGACTGTATGACCTAGAGACTAATCTTGACTACGGGAACCTAACCATATGATTAGGATGACTAATTATAACTTTTTAGCCTAGGGGTATTTTGGTCATTTTGATAATTTTGTGAAATTGTAAATTATATTAATTAAATATGTGTTGGTTAATTATTTGAGACTTAACCAAGAAGTTTAGCCTAATCTAGATTAGTCATGACGATTAGATGATGATTAGAACCTTCCTACTAAGTGCCAAGATTACAAATATCTAGATATTGAGATTGGTAAGATATTTTACATAGATATTACTAAAGAAAACCTACTTTGCATGTAAGCCTTTGATTAAGACTTTAATTGCATGGAAGAACCTTAGCCACACATCTAGACTTTGCCTAAACCCTAATTTCTATTGCTATGACCAGCCACAACCTAATAATTCCCTATAAGTATCAACCTATAGAGTTCTTGCCTCTTTTAGAATGCCTACAAAGAACCCTAACATAGTTCTTCCCCAAAACTTCACTAATTCTTCATTTCTTCTTCAAATTGGACCAAATCAATTGTATTGGACTCCCCTACAATAGTAGATGCTAGTTGAGGCTTGCTAGAAAGGATTTGGAGAGCTTTGGGCAATAGGAGTTCAAAGGAGGATTCTCATTTTAACCCTTTACATTAACTTTGAACCCTCAATAGGTAAAACCTATCAAACCCCTTTAAATTCCCAATTTCTTTCCATTGTTGCATTTATTTAGGTAAACCCTAGCTGTCCCTCGAGTTTTGTAGGAATATGAATCCATTTTGTGTCCGTATCGGACACGTATCAGTGTGAGTTCATTGGTGTTTGTTAAAATGCCACAATGATTTTGATTTTGTTATTTTCAAATTATGTTTGAACAAATTTGGAGGCCTTTATGTGTTCTTTAATTTTTGTGAAGACTGAACTAGGTTTTGTGTCGTGTTCGTGTCCAAAATGGCCACGGACACGCAGTACGACAACCTCGTGCTGTCCCCTGCTACCACACCCTGATTTGTCCCTCATTTTGCCACGTAGACCCATGCCACTTGCCACGAGGGAGGGGGCAGACACTGACAGGTCACCCTAGAAGTTTGATACGGTCTCGTGTCGTATCGAAGGAGCACGGACACGCGTATTGAATTTTCATGTGCGTGCACGGTTTGTGTAGTGGTTCTGACATGGGCTTCGTGTCCCTCGTGGACATGTCGTGGTGACGTGTCAGGGACACAATTGTGTAGCCCTTCGTTGGGCGAACACAGGGACACGAGCACAGAGCCTCGTGTGTCGTGTGTCGTGTGTACGAGACCACGACACGCGTGCACGAGGACGCTTTGACTGTATTTTCTGATACTTCATTTTTCCTGTTTTGGACACGTTTGTGTCCACTTGGTTCGACAAAAATACCCCCCCTGACACGTGGGCATGCGATACACACTCGTGCACGTTCAATTTTATGTTTTTATCGATTTTCGAAAAACAAAAACCCTGTTTCTAAATTTTCTGATACAGTGTATTGTTCATTATAATTCTGAGTTTAATTAGGTTTTAATTCGATAATTAATGATTAATTTGTTGTTATTAATATGTGAGCATGTGTGGGATAATAGTTTACACCTCTGGGACCAACTGTGATGTGTTTTTGGGTTGATATTTGGTTTTTGAGCAAGAGAACCTGGGTGTACATTGATGATCGACTTGCCTAGAACTGAACTTGTGAACATTAATAACTGACATTTCATATTACACATAATTGACTTTGCATCATTAACTGAACCTCATTACACTGAACTATACTTGACACTTGCATTGACATTGTTAACCTATTGCACTTAACTGAACAGTAACCTACACTTGAACTTAACTCTTAATTGACACATTGGATATATGTTAACCTGCACATTTTAAATCCTAAAACCTATATAAACCGTCTGCAACTGAACCCCCATGACCATTCATATGAAACCTGAGAAAAAACCCCTCATTAACCTACTGTACTACACCCCTTGCAATACACTTGCTGCTATACACTACATCTGAACACATGAACACACCACTACACACCTATACATAACTGAGCAAAATGCATTATATACACTCTTGTATGTATTTACACCTTTGCTAACTATACACATGAACCCTATGATGATGTCCTAACTGAACCAGAGAACCCCTTGCACTATGTCACTTGCACACATAACCATTGCCATGTACACTCACACAATATGCTATGTTCTATATACTTATAACCCCACCACACACTGGATATGTTCTGCCACACACTCATTACTTAATCTTGTATGTTATACACACACACACCCTAAATTGTCATATCCACTTGACATCTATATGCCACTTGACACTCTAATTCACTAAGTTCACTAACCCTTTGCCATGACACCATATCCCTATACATACAAGTACACATTACCTCTTAATGTTCACCACCCTTATATATATACTCACTACACACACCCTCTATTATTTACACTTGAATATGTGTCATGCCTTGTAATATAGACCCTTAACCTATGCATGACTTGTGTATACATTGTATGTATATATCAATATATATGTATGGTGTGTTGATAGCTTATATTAGCCTTGAGATTGTGTGTGAGTGCTAGTCTAGGCTTGGTTAGGCTTAGTAAGACTTGGTTGGACTATGAATGACTTAGTTTGACTAGTGTAGTTGACTAGAGTTGACCAAGGGTTGACTTTAATCTAGATTGACCTAGACATCATGTAGAATGCATTATAAAGTTCAATATTACCATTCTGGATATGTTGTGACTTGCTTTTTTTCTAAATAGGAGTCAGATACCTCATCTCGGATAGTATATTCTCACAAACATTCAGATCACAGGCGAGTACATTCTCTGACCTTTTTATACTTGCTAGGATTTATATTCTTGCTATAGATTACTTTACATGATATTTGTTTCACTTAACAAAATGCCTAAAATTGGCTTTTGAAAGAAAACTAGAAAAAGTACAAAAGTATAAATTGTTTCTGGGAAGTATTGCTATGGAAGTCTGGTCTGAGTGCGATCACTTTGTTCCTTGGGCCATACGATGATAATGAAGAAAACTGCTTGAAGAAGATGAACAATCGAAAGAACTAAGTCACCAAAAAGGTATCGAACAACGGCACTGATGGCACAGTCGAATGTTTTCCTGCTTTGCTTCACCCTGTTCTTGAGAAAAAAAGTTGAAGAAATGCTTCTGGGAATATCACTCTGAAAGTATGAGTTTTCTCAGAATCTCCTCTTTTGTATCTCTCTCTTGATCTCTTGTATAAAAAAATAAGTCTATTTATAGACTAGACCCTCTGTGCGTAAAAAGCAACATAATTGGGTCTCTACGCAAGTAACTGTCACCCACAATGAAAATCAACCTCTACGCGTGATGACACGTGCCCCATGTAGAGTTTTGGTCTCTACGCATGGTGACACGTGTCCCATAACTTCAACAAAATGGGAAAAGCACGTACACACGTTTCTCGATAAGTGTGGCATGAAAGCCACGTATGCAGACCACGTTCTCACATAGCCAGAAAAGATTGGGCGTAAAATAACCAAAAATAGACTTCCTGCGTAAAGTGGCTGAAATGTAGCCTTGGGCGTATAATTAGCTCAAATAAACTGTACGCACATAAAAGTCTTGAGCGTAAAAGCTCGAATAGCTTTCATGCGTAAAAGAAGCAGTCTCTTGAGCGTAAAATAGCCTATCTGCACACTAAACAACAAGTGTTGGGTTTGGTAAAAAAAATTTCTCGACTTCCGTGCAATATTCTGTCAGAAAATTATACTATCAGATCAATATCACGCGCATTAAATGCATGGTCTGGCAGCCTGTCTCTCGCGTAAAAGCTGAGAAGGGTTCTCGCGTAAAAGAGCTCGCGTAGAACATTGAATCTGACTTAATAGAGTCTTTTAATGAGCCTTGCGTAGAGTCTGTCTTTGCGTAAAGTCCTTAACTTCTTTGACTTGGCCTATGAAGTACTTTTTATGCTTCTACAATGTTGTCACGTTATTATCACGAATTGGTACTATATGGATCTTGTCATGCGATGTTATCCCCCTCGGGGTGCATGAGATACAGTTATCATGTGCTTTTCACGAACATCTTGTATTTTATGTACACCGCTATTCATGTATACTCTTGTACAATCTTGTAATCTCATGATCACGTGAACAAACATGATAAAAACCTCTTGTACAAGGTAACGTACCTTGACTGGATCCTTGTGTATTGATTGGGAAGGGTGAGTAGGAAATGGTTATGTGATCAAAATCCCATCTTATGAAATCTTGTGAAAATCATGTATATGTCCATTGTACACTCACGTATGATGGAGTTACCCTTGCATTGTCCTAACTCGTTTATATAACCATCTCATGCTCTAAATCACAGGTTACTTACAGTTCTTACTTATCATATATATAGATATTTCCAGTTATCAAATCTCTCTCGTTTTATATATATTTTCTTATAGTCCATGTATCTTACTCTTGCATGCTTTATATTTCTGAACATGATATGAACTGCGTGAGATGTATTGTGCTCGTTTCTGTCCTGACTAGACCTGTTGAAAATATTACAGATGATGATGATGACTGCCCTACCTTCTATGGGGCATTTGAGGGTGACATTCAGGAGCATGGGGAGCATATAGCTCAGTAGAGGGTACCTAGTTTAGTCTAGTATTTATAGCTTTCTATTTGTATCGGATTGTTTCGATTGTTAGTTGAGACTTAGTTATATTCAGGACTTGTATTTATTTGTGTTGGATATCTATATGTGTGCTGTGATGACTTACTTATATATTCAGTTCTTCTTTTTTATCTTATTCTATATCGTGCTCTATCTTCCCTAAACTTGTGATTGAGATATAGAGTTGAGATGTTATATTATACCTCCATACGGAGATGACAGGTTTATATATCTTGTTGTTAGATGTTAGATGTTATAGATGACCTATACAGCATTCTACCATCGATACTGCGGCGTAGGCTGGACGTACCCACGTTCTCGTACCCTTCTTCAGGGTGTAGGTCATGACAGAATATAACCTGCTTTGATACCACTTGTAGGACTGTTGAGCACCTCTAGAAGGGGGGGTGAATAGAGTGAGTACGAGTGCAGCAGAAAATAATCACCAATTTAAAAAAATTAAACAGATAACTATGGTAGTAAGTAAGAGACAGTAAATAAATATAGCAAGAAATAGAGAGATCAAACCCAGTGACACAGCGATGTATACTGGTATCCCTCTGAGAGGACTAATCCAGTCTCGAGTACTCTTGTTCGATGTTAATCCACTAAGGCATAAGCTAATTGAGAGCTTGCAGTCTCTTACAACACCGTACTTGGTAACAAGTGTACGACCAACTTCACAACACCGTGCTTGGTGACGAGCGCACGACCGGCTCCATAACAGAGATAATTTATGTACTTTGAACAACCTCTTTACAACTCTTGAGAACCAAAAGACTCTAGATCGAAATAGATATTACTGGCTTTTGGCTAAGAGGAGTGTAGGTGATATGAAAACTTTTGATCGGGTGAAAACTCTTACTGAAATAGAGAAGAGAAGATGAATAATGAATGAGTGATTTGAATTGAAAAACTCTCTTCTTTTTATAGGTGTTTTCTAGGACCGAACTCGGGCAGAGTTCTGACAGAGTTCTGATGCAAAGATTTCGCATATGAACGTTGCATGCAGATTTGGAGGCAACAAATATTTGAATTTAAACAGACCAAACTCGGACAGAGTTCAGACCGAACTCGGGCCGAACTCGGTTTGAGTTCTGTCTAGGAAAAATATTAAACATTTGTCAAATTCTGTTGTAAAAATGGAAGTAAAATTTTTGGTGGATGGAGTATGAATAGGTAGGGTTTATAGAAAAGTGGACTGAGATTAACCTAAGCCAGTATAACCTGGTCGATCTTACAATTTATATCTTAGACTCAACAAAGATAAAATACATAATAAATTTAAAATGACTCGGACTGGATTTCAATAAAAGTAAGCTTCAGACAGATGATTTACGTGCTTTATGATGCAGTAGTACGCTTGTTGATATTGATTTCACAATTCGTGCTTGATGATGCAGTAGTACGCTTGTTGCTATTGATTTCATAATTCCTAAAATGATTAGCAGCAGTTCGTATATTTTGTGTATTGACTTAAGTTGATGTCGATTATTAAAATTGGGTGTGATCATAGAATAGGCCAACAGATCGTATCCTACAGTCCAGATTTTGTTGCGGATTAGGGGGTTTATACATGGTTTTTCCTAACCTTAATTATAATACAACATTGCGAAAAAAGAAAGAAAAGAGGCAAACGTGCCATTGCAACATTTGGAGAGAAGAAGAAGGATTGAAGGTCATTTTCAAAGGTGGACCGTGTTCGGGTAATCTCTACTCATCATCTTTGTTCTTCGTAGCTTTGTAATCAATTATTCCTGCTTCCAAGTATTATAGGGATCCGTATTGGATCTGGAGAAGTTTGTAGAGGGTGTACTCCTTTATTTCATTAGTGAAGGCTTCTCAAGGGTTGGAATCCGATCGTCCTGTGGTTTTTTCCTGTAAGGATTTTCTACGTCAAAAATTATTTGTGTCTGCGTGGATTGGGTTTGGTATTTGGTTCGAGCGTTGTATTGCTCAGTTCTCTCGCAGGTACTCTCTAGTTTAGGAAAAAGTTTTCGCGCTTCTTTCCAAAATAGCTATTACAATTGGTTCATTTTATTACAACTTTTAAAAGAAAGAAACTAAACAGAAAGGTGCAATCTAGAACTCCTGGGTTCCCTGTCCGAGTTCAGCTAACTCCTCAGAACCCAAGTCGGGTCTGTAGTAAGAACTATAGGTTGTCGCAATCACCTAAAATATTGGTCTCTATCAGGAGGGGAACAAGAACATACATATCCATTCCAGCATTTTAATGAATAATTAAAATGAGACAAGAAGCAATTTTATAACATAATTTTTTTCTAAATATAATAAAGAATGCAGTAAAACAGTAAATCTTCGGAAATAAAAACGATGTAATCTAACTAGCATTAGTGTTTTGAGCGCGTAACATCCTGTGGCCGGCTAGGGATGGAGGCAATATGTGTTCTAGTGAACACGGTCCGGCTTCAACCCAAGTGAGTTGGGCTTCCGCTATCAACAATAAGGCAGTAGGGGCTGTGACCACAGGTGTTAACACTACTCCCCAATCCTGAGTCAATAAGTCAATGAGTAAGTCGAGCAATCAGTTGGGTCCGAATTGGATCCCGTGGATCAAGTGTCGATACAATGATTCTACGATGCAATAATTTTAATTACTAACTAAAACACAAGTTGGAACATATATGAACTTGCCTTGGTTTCTCCGATGTTGTAGGTGATGACAGAAAATGTTCAGGCTAAGTCCGGGACTTGAAACCTACATTAATTTAATACTCTATTTTAGAAATAACTCTGCTTTCCTGAAATTTTTAATTTTTGATAAATTTCCTGGTATTTTAGAATTTTAGACATAATTATTTTCAGTTGATTTTATATAATATTAATTTTCTTATCAATAGTAGTCTCTAATTTTTTTATTCATTTATTAATTTTTTAAAAGGCTTAGATAGGGAAGGCTTACAACTATTAGGAGTGCTCTCCAAGAATCCTAACAACCCTCTAACAACTTTTAAACCTAGATTGTAATAAACAAGTTATTTTATAAATAAAGTAATTGTTCTTTTGTAATTTCTCATTTTTTTTCTTAAACTCTATTTAACTGAAGTTCTCTCTCACTTTCATTTTTCCTGCTGTGGAATTGTAAAGAGCTCGAGAGCTCCCTCCTTTCTTATTCCCTAATCCCCAATTTGAGTCCAAACCCTAACCCTAATTTTTTCACCATAGCGAGGCTCCCTCCTCAACAGCGCTGACCATGGTGACGCGAGCACCATCACGACGTCCGGCGTCGGCATCTAGCCTTTGCTCCACATCAGCGGAGGCGCACAACCTCTCCATGGCGACTTCTTCCCATGGTGTAACTGATCTCGACGACACCGCAGATCTTCTTCCTCCGAAGATCAGCTATGGCGGTGGCGGTCACTCACACGACGATTCAGTTCAGGCGACCCTCCTCTGTAGTTTGACACCAATCCATCCAGACCTGACGAGCAACGGACGACAACGTGTCTTCTCCGGAGAAACTGGTGTACGACATCGCGGTGGATCGGTGAGTTTTCCCTGGTTTTTCCTCTTCTTTGACTGTTCTTGATCGACCTCGATCGAATCTTCTGGATCGATCGATCGAGTTAGGGATTGATAGTTCCCTTCAACTCTTGCTTCGATTGAGTTTTGGGAATCATCTTGTGTTTTGATTTACTCTGAATCAATTCCTTTGGAAATCTAATTTCTATGTTGAGTACTGAACCTGTTCGACGAATGTCTCAACAGGACCTCAACTGCGTTCGAACATGAAGAAGGCGTATTCGACTCTTTGGATTCGCATCATTCCAGCGTGGATCCTCTTCTCAGGTACGATCTACCCTTCCGATGTGGATTTGAGCATATTAGTGCAGGTCTTGAATAAGTAATTACTGGACAGGGTTTTCAGTCGGGGCGTAAGGGAATTTTGGAATGATTAGTGTCCATTGTCATTCGTGTCTAAGCAGGGTTCGTATCCAGCAACTAGAGTGTGTCCAGTCCTGAGTTGCCGCTTTGGTTGTGTTCAACTTTAGTTGTTAGTTGCAGGGAAGTAAGGCACGAACCTATTTTCATATTGAATATTTCGATTTAGTTGTATATTCTTTTATTAAGTCTGGGTTGTGTATACACCTGCTGTTGGTTGTATCATCTCGTTTGGGACTTTGGTGTTGGCCTGCTTGATTGTAGTATGTTGGAAGAGGAGTATGTAGCCATAACTCCATAGGTCTGGATAGTGTTGGAATGAAGTAAGATTTGAATTGAAGTGCCATGGTTAGGTTCTGTGTAAATCTTGTTTATAGTATATAGTTATTGCTGGTTTAGTTGTATGCTCTTTTGTTGAGTCTTGGGTTTATGTATGCTGCCTAGGTTTGTATATAATTTTGTTGAATGCTAGCTTGGATATTAGGGCGTTGAGCTAGTCTACCAGTTAGTTTAATTTGGGCAATAAAGCTAAGTCTGGTTGACATTGAACCATGCATATAGTTTGATGGGCTTGGGATGATGAGATATATGCTAGGTTGGCTGGTGCCTAATTGAGTGTGTATCTATTGTTGTGGGGTTTCAGCTTATGCTGGTGTGAGCATTTGAAGCCAATGTTAGGCTTGGTTGCTCGAGTGAGCTTGGACAGGAAGAAGTAGCCGTTAGCCATCTAATTCAAACCTACATTCTGTAGCTACTTATATAAGTGTTGTGATCTGGTGAGTCTGGGTGCATGGCAAGGCGTTGGGTTGGAGTATTACTTGAACGTTTGATCTCTGGGTGTTATTTGAAAACTGGTTTCAAAGGCTTTGAGCTTCAGTTGATTTCACATTACAAATTTTGGCTCTTGTTGCTGGGTTTGGGATTTAGTTGATGAGTTGGTCGCATGCCAAGCTAAGTTTATTTTTCCTGCTGAATTAGTTGCCTATACCAATGTGCAAGGCTCAGTAAAGCGAAGTTGGGTAGTAATAGTATTTTAGTATAATTCTTGGATATATATGGTTAAGTAGCAAATATTCGAATAAATTTGTATTATAGTTAAAAACAGCTTACTAAATATTATATGGATAATTTCCTAAATAAGGAACATAGTCCCGATAGTATTATAATCCAATTAACCTTGTTTTCTTAAAGGCTTTAACCTATTCTGATCTAGTACTTAATAGATTAATAAGCTAATATATGTAAAATAGCTTAATAAGGTAACTTAGAAGAGTAGCTAATTATCTATTAGTTATCCAATATCTCTGTTTAGACCTTAACCAACTATATTAAATCAGGTGGATATTCAGATCTACTTCTTTTCTCGATCATCCTGAGTGTCACGACCCGCACCCAATGTGAGGGTACAAGAACGTAACAACGTCCAGCCTACGCCGCAGTGTCGGCGGTAGAACGCTGTCCTAGGTCAATCATCTAACAATATAAAGGTACATGTACAGTATATACACTCCGAATGGAGGTGACATAACAGAACAGTCTCAATCACATCTAAGGCAGATACAGAATAGTAAAGGTAGATAGAGGATCAAAAGCACGATGTAATACAATTAAGAGGGAGAAAAACTAAGTGTCTAAGATAACAACTCAAGAACATCTAGCTCAATACAAGTCTCTAATATATACAACATCTCAGAAGAACAACTGAAAGTCAAATAACAATGCTGAAAGAAAAGCTAAAGCCTAGCTATCTAGCCTAGACTATGGGAGTAGCATCATGTACTGCAGCTGGGTCCTCCAGAGGAACCAGGTCGCAGGTGTCGTCTAATCCTGCTCCGTAATAGGTGGTGCATAGGGCCTCCTCCTCATCCTCTGTAATATTTTTAACAGGTCCAGTCAGGACAAGAGCGAGTATAGTACATCTCAACAGATCATAGCAGGTTAGAAAATATAATCATGCAGTAAAGTAAGATACGCGAACTGAAGAAATACAGTATGTAAACAGAAAGAGAACTGTAATAGAAATATCTACTATACATAGAGAACTAATAGTGACTAGTGAGTCAGAGTAAAATATAAACATGTGAATGGCATAGGAGATTCATGACTACAGCTAAGAGAGTGATTCATGACTACAGCTACTTGGATAATATTCACATGTCTATTTCTACTCCCCCATCCCCAATCAATACACAAAGATCTGTTCAAGTTATGTTAAGATTCGTGAAACTTCACATGGCTCATAAAATGAGTGATACGTGAAGGTGATTCATGATGGCTCTGTGAACATGAGAGTACATGTGTCACAAGCGATTCGTGAAACAGAGAAAGCATAGAGATACGTGATGATTCGTGAAACGTACAAAACATGCAGTATCCGATGCTCCCGAGGGGGATAACATCTCATAAAAAGATCCATATAGTACCAATCCGTGTGACCCACGTGACAGTATCAAGTAAAGTAATTTAAAGCAGGAAAATAATTCTAAATAGGATATGAAATGATCAGAGAATGTACTCGCCTGGTATCTGAGTGTCCGAGATAAAAATACTGTCCGAGGAGTGGTGTCTGGCTCCTATTTAGAACAGCACAAGTCATAGCATGTCCAGAATGGTAAAATAAAGTTCTACTATGCACTCTACATGAATCTAGGTCAATCTAGGCCAAAATCAACTCTTGGTCAACCCTAGAAGTCAAACTAAGTCAACTATGGTCAAACTAGGTCTAACAAGTCTAAACTAGGCCAACTAGGGTCAAACAAGTCTAGGTTGGTCAACCATAGGCTATGGGCCCAATCCTCTAGGCACTAGCCATACACTGGGCCATAAGCTCTTGCAGAGTCATAGCCATGTAGGCTATGAGCTAATACAACATAGCAATATAGGTCAAAAACCATATATAGATATATATCACTATTCACATATTAGTATATAGATATCCACACATACCAAGGAAATGTGCCTAATCACATTAGCTATTACGCATAGAAAATCCCCTTATATTTACACTATCATCTAATTATCCGCATTAGGTTAGACATTGGCATGTACTTATAGACATACATACACACATATATATGTATCATATATACAAAGAGAGGGCAACATATGAGATGGGTGTGTGTCTAAAGGGAAACCATGTGTGTGTATGCTCACAAAGTTGTATGTGATAGGATATGGGGTTTTAGTATTCAGGATTTGTGTGTGTTAGATGTCAATTGTGTGTGAGAGAAAGTGAGTGTCATTGTGACAGCCATGTGTGTGTAGGAATGTGTATAATAGAGCAACAATTATTAGGTTAGTTCTCAGTCCAGATTTTAGAGTGTCATATAGGTTCATGTGACAGGAAAATTAGGGACTTGTGTGTGAGTGAATGAGGGAAATGTGAGGGGGTGTGTGTGTGTCATTTACTGTGGAATGTGTGAAATGATTAGGAAATCAACCTCTCAGATTTCAGATTCCCTGAAACTAATGACAGTCTCAGCTTTGTGTGGGTTAACACCATTCTCAGGAATCCCTAAACTAAGTGACAGATGTGTGTTTGTGTGAGGGAAAACTGGAAAAATCAGTGACTGTGTGTAGGCAATGCATAGAGGAAAATGTGTGGACAGTGAACAGATTTTGTGTGAATGAGAATCAGGAATTTCAGAATGTAGATAGGCTTAACATATGGGTGTGTGTCATGAGGTGATTAGGAATTCGATCCCAAAACCCAAGTGACAGGTTTTAGGGAGTGTGTGTGTATTCATATCAATAAAACAATGTGTGTGTAGATTATGTGAGATGAAACAGTGCTAACCTGTGAAAACAGGATTAAATCTCAGTTTTCACCAATCTCTGTTTTGAATCAAACAAACAGGATTCAAATGACAGTTATTAGAAGATCAATGTGTGTGAGAGTGTTTGATGTTGGGGGGGGGAAACTGGAACTGTTTACCAGTTTCAGTTTTCTGAACATGGACAGGAAATCCCCAATCCATATGCCAAAAACCCGATTCAGTGATTCCCCCTTATCCCAATACAACCCAACTACACATTACACATCAATACACAGGTAGGTGAACTAATTACTACAATTAACAGCATCTAATCAGTTAATAAAACAAGGTAAAATCAGGAAAAATCAATTTTCAGTTTTCTAATGTTAGCCTATGGTATCAAACATGAAAACTTCATTTGAACCCAATGCATTAACAAAATCAAAACTAACCTATGAATCCCCTGTCAGCTAACAATTGTATGGATGACTAATCTAACATTAATCATCAATTAAAATAATTTAAATAATGCAAATCAAAAATCAGAACTGATCATCTCAGCCATGGTATCAGTCAATGACAGAATATCAAGGGAATTCAAATTTTCGAATCCAAAATCACATCAAGACGACAACCCAAGAGTTGGTAATCGATGGCAAGCATATGAGGGTGCATGAGAGTGTCCTCGTGTCTAGGAATTGGACACGAATCGTGTCTAGAATGCAATACGAACACAGAACCTAACAGTGCACAAATAAGCATCATGCACGCGTGCACGCCCGTATAACACACGACACACGACACGACACGACACGTGGGTGTGCACCTAGGTTCGCCTAGGGTAGGGCTAGGTCTGTGTCAGCCTGTATCGTGTCCACGTGACACACAGACACGACACGAGCCCCGTGTCAGCAGCGCCTGTGCGCGTGCACAGCCGCCTGCGCGCGACAGCGCACGGCCAGTGCGAGGGCGATTGCGCCGCGCACACGCCACGAGATGCTCCCAAATTTTGGGAGCATGGTCGCAGACGTTGCCCCGTGAATCCCACAAAAATTCAGGACACGGCGTGTCCTGTGTCGAGAGAAAATGAGCCCGTGATGCAGGACACGGCCTACGCGCCCGTGCAGCGTGTCCACGCGCAAAAATAGGACACAAACGGACACAAAACATCAGGACACCTTCACAAACATTGATACACACATCAAGATCTACAAATCTATGTAATTACATTTCAAAAATATGAAAATTTATTCCTATGTGGCATTTCTACAAACACCTAGTATACTATTTCGATACGTGTCCGATACGGACACGAAATGGACACGAATTGTGCCCAAATTTTGGGGACAGCTAGTAAACCCTAAAACCTAACCTTATATACAAAGAAATCAGGAAAAAGTATGAGTTTATATGATTTACCTATTGAGTATCAAAACTCAAGAAAAGCTTCAAAGAGGGGATTCCAAATGGCAACTCCAAATCTCCAAATGGCATGCAAACTGAGGTGCTCCTCCAAAATCAGTATATAAACATAAATTAGATTCTATTGCAAAGACTAGGACTAAAAAGGAGCTAAAATGAATTAATTAGGAATTTCTAAGGTTGGGGATTTACCTCTTTCTAAACTTGAGATCTATTTCCAAGAGAGGCTAACCCTAAATGAAGGAGGCATTAAATAGGGGTGGAAAACCCTAAGTTGGCTGCCATGGATGGGTTTAATTTGGTTTTGGGCCTAAGTCATGGGCCTATGGCTTAATCACAAGTCTTAAAATTGATAAATCATAAGTCCTTGACTTAAGCCATAAGTCATGAACTAGTTTCACTTAAGTAATCCTTCCTACCTTAAGACTAATCTCTAATGACTAAAAGTAGGTTAACTAGAGTTAGACTAGGGTCACCAACTAGATTTAGTTCTAGGTTAGTCTACAAGTCTCAACTAGTCATGACTAACATAACACATAGCAATTTTTAATTAATATCAAAATCACACAAATTCCCATAAATCATAATAAATTCAAATAAATCCTAAAATGACCAAAATACCCTCTAGGCTATAATGTACTAGTTAAACATCCTAATCACATGGCTAGGCTCTAAGGTTACACTAGTCAAACACCAAAATCATAAGTCATGATTTAAATAGTTTAGAAATGATTAAAAATTACTAAAAATTATATTAAAATTTTAAATACCATAATTAAATAAATTAAAATACAAAAATTTCAAAATTATCCTTATTTTAGAAACTGGGTGTTACAAGTCTACCCACCTTAGAAAAATTTTGTCCTTGAAATTAAAATGGTAGTAGTCTCCTAGGTCAAATACCCCACAATCAAAGTCTCAAACATACCGTCAGATAATCATATGCGTCTGTCCAAAATCATGATACTCAGAATCTTCGTCATGCTAGTGAGCAAGGCTACGATAATCACAGAGTCCTCGACTAAGGTACATACCTCTAGAATTATGGTATTTATAATTTTCGTATTGCCGCATGCTTGGCAGAGAAAATCTTAAATTCCTACATCCGAGAAATACATCCAAAATCTGACTATGTGTCCTCACTATGCCAGCTATCATGACTATAGAAGACTCTAGATTCCATAACTTAGGCGACCTAGCCCATACGACTTATCTCGGAAGAAAACCAAATCGAAAAGAATGCCAGATCAAAACTTATCAACAAATAAGGAAGCAGATAAGAACAGATGGAATTGAATTTCAAGATAGATATAATGAGGCAAGGTGGGGATGGAATCAAAAAGAACAGAACCTGCAAGCGCCTCTCCCACTGCCTGAGCATCCTCGACTGTCATGGCGTAAGCTCGCCCCTGCTGGCCTCCTCCAGCATGATGCTGATACTGCACAAATCTCTGCTGCTGTGTCGGTAACGGTCCCCGCTGCTGACCTACCGGAGCCTTGGCTCCTCCTCCTGGTGCTGTGCCTATGTACTGGGAACACTCCCTCAGCTGGTGGTCCGCTGCTCCACATAGTAGGCACCTGCCCAGCCTCTTCATGCACTCACCCCATCCATGCCCCGGCTTCTTACAGTATGGACAACTGACTGCCTGCTGTCTGGGTGCCTGATGCTGTCTGGGCTACTGCTGTCCCTGCTGATGGCCGTGACACTGGAACTGCTGCTGAAACTGATGCTGAACGTACGGCCTCTTGGCCGGTCCTCCGCTACTGCTGCCTCCCTGGGAGTCTCGCCCCCTCTTGAGCCTAAGCTCAAGATCATCCTCTGCAGCTAAAGCGTCCACCAGGATCTCCTCATAGGTGGTGCTGCGGGCGTTCTTGGTGTAGGATTTGACCTCCTTTACCAAGCCCTTTCGGAACCTCCAGGCCTTCGTCATCTCCGATAAGTCCTCTATAAATCTGCTTAGGCGGCAGAACTCTCCTGCGTACTCCTCCACGGACTGGCTCTCCTTGACTAGGGCCTCGAACTGGGTCTCGAGGGCTCCCAGCGCTGCGTCTGGAAAGAACTTCTCCTTGAACAGCTTCTTGAATGCTACCCAAGTCTGTCCTGCTGTACCGACCCTCGGGTCGGTCTGATACCAGGTACAGGCCAGATCCTGCATCATGCTGGCCGCTGTCTCTATCTGGAGCCTCGTCGGGATCTCAGCCAACCTAAAAATCTCCTCCATATGCTCGATCCACTCATCGGCATACAAGATCCCCTTTGTCCCTCGGAAGTCTCTCGGGTACATCTTCTGGAAATCTTGGATGCCCTTCTCCCGTGGCTGGTACGGCTGCGGAGCTGCCGCTGGCTGAGCTACGACTCTCTCTATCGCAGTCACTGCCAGCTCAATGCCTCGTGCGAGCTCTGCTGTGTGCCTCTGCTGCTGGGTTTGCTGACCCTCCATGTACTATCGGAAGAAGGCTAACAGCTGAACGACGTCAACTGTCCCTGCAGGTAGCTGCTGCTGCTGAAGAAGTACATCCGGAATCACCGGACTCGGCTCATGCCTCACTGCTGGTGGGGCTCCTCCAAAAGCTGCTGAAACGCCTACCCCAGCTGGCATGACTGGGGCTGCGGTACCAGGGGATGGCTGCTGAGTATGAGAGATGGCAGACCTCTCATCGGCAGCCCCCCGGCCCTGGCGATGCGATCGCGTCTCAACCATCCTGGAGACACAGATCAAAAGGAAACAATTGCTGAGAATGAGTCGAAATATCAAAGGAGGACAGTTTAAATTCAAGGAAGACAATAAGCGACAAAATGTAGATATACGGAATCTGAATAAGAGTTTTTCCTATTTGTGATTGAGTACCATCAAAAATATTCTAATCCTACTGCAGGCTGTAGTGATACTCTAGTTCGAATACCACTACATAACAAGACCTGCATGGGCCACCACTAAAAACGTGTCACGACCCGCACCCAATGTGAGGGTACGAGAACGTAACAACGCCCAGTCTACGCCGCAGTGTCGGTGGTAGAACGCTGTCCTAGGTCAATCATCTAACAATATAAAGGTACCTGTACAGTATATACACTCCGAATGGAGGTGACATAACAGAACAGTCTCAATCACATCTAAGGCAGATACAGAATAGTAAATGTAGATAGAGGATCAAAAGCACGATGTAATACAATTAAGAGGGAGAAAAACTAAGTATCTAAGATAACAACTCAAGAACATCCAGCTCAATACAAGTCTCTAATATATACAACATCTCAGAAGAACAACTGAAAGTCAAATAACAATGCTGAAAGAAAAGCTAAAGCCTAGCTATCTAGCCTAGACTATGGGAGTAGCATCCTGTACTGCAGCTGGGTCCTCCAGAGGAACCAGGTCGCAGGTGTCGTCTAATCCTGCTCCGTAATAGGTAGTACATAGGGCCTCCTCCTCATCCTCTATAATATTTTCAACAGGTCCAGTCAGAACATGAGCGAGTACAGTACATCTCAACAGATCATAGCAGGTTAGAAAATATAATCATGTAGTAAAGTAAGATACGTGAACTGAAGAAATACAGTATGTAAATAGAGAGAGAACTGTAATAGAAATATCTACTATACATAAAGAACTAATAGTGACTGGTGAGTCAGAGTAAAATATAAACATGCGAATGGCATAGGAGATTCATGACTACAGCTAAGAGAGTGATTCATGTCTACAGCTACTTGGATAATATTCACATGTCTATTTCTACTCCCCCATCCCCAATCAATACACAAAGATCTGTTCAAGTTATGTTAAGATTCGTAAAACTTCACATGGCTCATAAAATGAGTGATACGTGAAGGTGATTCATGATGGCTCTGTGAACATGAGAGTACATGTGTCACAAGCGATTCGTGAATTAGAGGAAGCATAGAGATACGTGATGATTCATGAAACGCACAAAACATGCAGTATCCGATGCTCCCGAGGGGGATAACATCTCATAAAAAGATCCATATAGTACCAATCCGTGTGACCCTCGTGACAGTATCAAGTAAAGTAATTTAAAGCAGAAAAATAATTCTAAATAGGATATAAAATTATCAGAGAATGTACTCGCCTGGTATCTGAGTGTCCGAGATAAAAATACTGTTAGTTGTCAATCTGCCAGGAAAAAGCAGCAGACTGGGACGTCTGAGCGACTAAGGCAGAGGACGAGGATATACATATCAACAGAAAAGGCCTGAAAGATAAGGAACCACTTTCGCACCAACTCATCAGTCGGAGGCGGAGTTGGAATGGCAGGGGAGATAATAGCAGATGCCGAGGATATACATATGACGGAAAATCGAGATCAGAGAGCAGTCAACGCAACGGAGCCAAAAAATATCTTGCAACTATTGACTTTCTTTTATTTGATATATTTAGAACAGCACAAGTCATAACATGTCCAGAATGGTAAAATAAAGTTCTACTATGTACTCTACATGAATCTAGGTCAATCTAGGCCAAAGTCAACTCTTGGTCAACTCTGGTCAACCCTAGAAGTCAAACTAAGTCAACTATGGTCAAACTAGGTCTAACAAGTCTAAACTAGGCCAACTAGGGTCAAACAAGTCTAGGTTGGTCAACCATAGGCTATGGGCCCAATCCTCTAGGCACTAGCCATACACTGGGCCATAAGCTCATGCAGAGTCATAGCCATGTAGGCTATGAGCTAATACAACATAGCAATATAGGTCAAAAACCATATATAGATATATATCACTATTCACATATTAGTATATAGATATCCACGCAGCAAGGAAATGTGCCTAATCACATTAGCTATTACACATAAAAAATCTCCTTACATTTACACTATCATCTAATTATCCTCATTAGGTTAGACATTGGCATGTACTTATAGACATATATACACACATTTATATGTATCATATATACAAAGAGAGGGCAACATATGAGATGGGTGTATGTCTAAAGGGAAACCATGTGTGTGTATGCTCACAAAGTTGAATGTGATAGGATATAGGGTTTTAGTGTTCAGGATTTGTGTGTGTTAGATGTCAATTGTGTGTGAGAGAAAGTGAGTGTCATTGTGACAGCCATGTGTGTGTAGGAATGTGTATAATAGAGCAACAGTTATTAGGTTAGTTCTCAATCCAGATTTTAGAGTGTCATATAGGTTCATGTGACAGGAACATTAGGGACTTGTATGTGAGTGAATGAGGGAAATGTGAGGGTGTGTGTGTGTCATTTATTGTGGAATGTGTGAAATGATTAGGAAATCAACCTCTCAGATTTTAGATTCCCTGAAACTAATGACAGTCTCAGCTTTGTGTGGGTTAACACCATTCTCAGGAATCCCTAAACTAAGTGACAGATGTGTGTTTGTGTGAGGGAAAACTGGAAAAATCAGTGACTGTGTGTAGGCAATGCATAGAGGAAAATGTGTGGACAGTGAACAGGTTTTGTGTGATTGAGAATCAGGAATTTCAGAATGTAGATAGGCTTAACATATGGGTGTGTGTCATGAGGTGATTAGGAATTCAATCCCAAAACCCAAGTGACAAGTTTTAGGGATTGTGTGTGTATGCATATCAATGAAACAATGTGTGTGTAGATTATGTGAGATGAAACAGTGCTAACCTGTAAAAATATGATTAAATCTCAATTTTCACCAATCTCTGTTTTGAATCAAACAAACAGGATTCAAATGACAGTTATTAGGAGATCAATGTGTGTGAGAGTGTTTGATGTGGGGGGGGGGGGGGGAACTGGAACTGTTTACCAGTTTTAGATTTCTGAACATGGACAGGAAATCCCCAATCCATATGCCAAAAACTCGATTCAGTGATTCCCCCTTATCCCAATACAACCCAACTACACATTACACATCAATACACAGGTAGGTGAACTAATTACTACAATTAACAGCATCTAATCAGTTAATAAAACAAAGTAAAATCAAGAAAAATCAATTTTCAGTTTTCTAATGTTAGCCGATGGTATCAAACATGAAAACTTCATTTGAACCCAATACATTAACACAATCAAAACTAACCTATCAATCCCCTGTCAGCTAACAATTGTGTGGGTAACTAATCTAACATTAATCATCAATTAAAACAATTTAAATAATGCAAATCAAAAATCAGAACTGATCATCTCAGCCATGGTATCAGTCAATGACAGAATATCAAGGGAATTCGAATTTTCGAATCCAAAATCACATCAAGACGACAACCTAAGAGTTGGTAATTGATGGCAAGCATGTGAGGGTGCATGAGAGTGTCCTCGTGTCTAGGAATTGGACACGAATCGTGTCTAGAATGCAATACGAACACAGAACCTAACAGTGCACAAATAAGCATCGTGCACGCGTGCACGCGCGTATAACACGCGACACACGACACGACACGACATGTGGGTGTGCACCTAGGTTCGCCTAGGGTAGGGCTAGGTCTATGTCAGCCTGTATCGTGTCTACGTGACACACAGACACGACACGAGCCCCGTGTCAGCAGCGCCTGTGCGCGTGTACAGCCGCCTGCACGCGACAGCACACGGCCAGTACGGGGGCAATTGCGCCGCGCACATGCCACGAGACGCTTCCAAATTTTGGAAGCATGGTCACAGACGTTGCCCCGTGAATCCCACAAAAATTCAGGACACGGCGTGTCCTGTGTCGAGAGAAAATGAGCCCGTGATACAGGACACGGCCTACGGGCCCGTGCTGCGTGTCCACGCGCAAAAATAGGACACAAACGGACCCAAAACATCAGGACACCTTCACAAACATTGATACACACATCAAGATCTACAAATCCATGTAATTACATTTCAAAAATATGAAAATTTATTCCTATGTGGCATTTCTACAAACACCTAGTATACTATTTCGATACGTGTCCGATACGGACATGAAATGGACACGAATTGTGCCCAAATTTTGGGGACAGCTAGGAAACCCTAAAACCTAACCTTATATGCAAAGAAATCAGGAAAAACTATGAGTTACCTATTGAGTATCAAAACTCAAGAAAAGCTTCAAAGAGGGGATTCCAAATGGCAACTCCAAATCTCCAAATGGCATGCAAACTGAGGTGCTCCTCCAAAATCAGTATATAAACATAAATTAGATTCTATTGCAAAGACTAGGACTAAAAAGGAGCTAAAATGAATTAATTAGGAATTTCTAAGGTTGGGGATTTACCTCTTTCTAAACTTGAGATCTATTTCCAAGAGAGGCTAACCCTAAATGAAGGAGGCATTAAATAGGGGTGAGAAACCCTAAGTTGGCTGCCATGGGTGGGTTTAATTTGGTTTTGGGCCTAAGTCATGGGCCTATGGCTTAATCACAAGTCTTAAAATTGATAAATCATAAGTCCTTGACTTAAGCCATAAGTCATGAACTAGTTTCACTTAAGTAATCCTTCCTACCTTAAGACTAATCTCTAATGACTAAAAGTAGGTTAACTAGAGTTAGACTAGGGTCACCAACTAGGGTTAGTTCTAGGTTAGTCTACAAGTCTCAACTAGTCATGACTAACATAACACATAGCAATTTTTAATTAATATCAAAATCACATAAATTCCCATAAATCATAATAAATTCAAATAAATCCTAAAATGACAAAATACCCTCTAGGCTATAATGTACTAGTTAAACATCCTAATCATATGGCTAGGCTCTAAGGTTACACTAGTCAAACACCAAAATCATAAGTCATGATTTAAATAGTTTAGAAATGATTAAAAATCACTAAAAATTATATTAAAATTTTAAATACCATAATTAAATAAATTAAAATACAAAATTTTAAAATTACCCTTATTTTAGAAACTGGGTGTTACACTGAGCAAGGCAAGTATACTCCTCGGACTTGTCCATTACTTCATGTCTTGTATTCATGCTTGTATCTTCTTGTTGACACGATATTTTACGGGATTATCTTGTATCTTGTTCCTTGAGTTTACTTGTGTCTGGAAGAGGAAATACTACAAATGTGTGATCAAATCCTAGTTACAATTCATGTGAATAGCTTAGGTGCCGTATCGTGTATGCGGGACCGAATCCGTACCATTTCATGTTTCCTGAATCTTCCCAAGTCGGTCAGACACTCTGGATGTATTTCGATATATTGCACATGTAAAATTTATTATATATTTAATGTTCAGGCTTTATTTCATGTTCTCTATATTTCCTGTATTTACCTTTCAGTATTCATGTTCAGGTTTTATTTCATGTTCTTATTTCTCGTACTTATATTTTTCCTGTATTCATTTCCATACCATGATGTTCTTGTTCATTTCCCTGGATATACTTAGCTCCTCTCCTGACTAGGATATGTTGCAGGTGTACTTGCAGGATATTGTTTTACTCTATGGGCCAGAGCCCGGGATCTTAGCTGAGCAGGATGGAGACATGACTTAGCTAGAGGCTTCAGGTTTAGACTGTTGGCTTTACCTTTAGATGTTTTTATCAGAGTTCATAGTATATTTCATTCCTGTTGACTCTAGTACGTTTATGTTTTATGGATTTGTGGATTATGGTGATCTTTCTGGGAGCGTTTTATAGATGCTGTGATTGTGCGCATTCATGTTTATCTGGTTAGATTTTCCTTGCTTAGTACAGCTTACTTTGTCATATCTAACGACGAAGGCTGGGCGTGTCCGACTCGTGTCCGATTATTCGAGAGTGGGTCGTGACATATTTTTAGTGGTGGCCCATGCAGGTCTATCCTAATAGTACCTAGGTATTAGAGTGCTATTGGGAGACTTGATTAAACTAGGGAAACTTAATCACAGCATAGGAAATCGGGTACATCAGGTATATTGATATTCTATAAACACTTGTTGTTTTTAGGTTTAGGATGTCTTAACAGTTTTCTGTTTTTAAGATAGTTCAAGCATGCAACATCGGAACTGATGATCTACCTACACTTGAGGGTTTCGAGCTTCTACTACCTTCTATCGCCCTACTATCTTCATGGGTAGTACGCAGTTGACGGAGGTATTTTAAGAGTTCTTCGACACCCAAAGAGAGCAAGCCGTACTTTTTCAAGCCAGACTTGTTGATGCACTCTCCGAGCCAGAAAGGACTTCTGATTTCCAGACTCTCAGACACTTGGATTTCTCCAACACCGATCGCATATCTTACATCGAAGAGTAGATCGAGGACCTGGTGCTACCACTGAAAATCATCCAAGTCCCTGAGGACCCGACTCCTCTAAAGATTGGAGCAACTAGCCAGGAGATCCAGAATGTAGCACAGACAAAAGAATGAGACAAGGAGTTGAAACCTAAGAGAGAGATGAAGGCTTATAACGAAGACATCAACTATCCTGGACCCGCAAAGCGTCACAAGCACTTAGACGGCATTTCTTCAGTCACGTCATCAGCCGCATCGTCGGAGGCAGATTCAGGCCCACATTCATTTAATGAAGGATTTCCATCAAGTCATGGATCACACTGATCGAGGAGCATCAGGGTCGCAGCAGCTAGCACACCAGCCATCGTATATTTCTGTCAGAGTCCCGACACTTCAGCCACTCCAGCGGGAGATCCAGATTCAGATTCAGCCGACGATCATTTGCAATTTCTGCCATCGCCAGGACACCACTAAGATGAGTGCCGCAAGAGACGAGGGCTATACTTGTTCTACGGGTTGCCTGCCCATCAAGTCAAAGATTGCTCGAAGATCGTTGATCACACTGTCCAAGGACGAGCATGAGGAGCACCAAGATTACAGCAAGTGGACCCTCCTCTCCAGATTCAGCAATCACATGGAGCACTACCGCAGGTATCAGCCTACGTCAGGACAGTTGAAGAAGTTGAAGTGATTCCAGTCCCGGAGGAATACTGAAGGCAGAAGACTTCTCTTGCATGGTTGAAAAAAACCTTGTATCTTGATTCGCAATCCAATCTTCTATTAAATTCCTCGTAGCACCTAGATCATTTCTTGAAACCTCTTGTTTTCTATTTTGAAACCTTGGTTGATGTCCGAAACTTATTTTGCGATATTGTTTCCTATTCGGTAAGCTTGTTTCAGATCCACAATTTGATAATTGTTTGAAATCCACTATTCGATACCCTGTTTCATATTCATTATTTATGGCTTTGTTTTTGGCTTCTATTTGAAAAGTTTTCTATTTTGAACCATGTGCTAGTCGAGATTTTATTCCTATCCAAAATTTTATTTTGAAACTTGATCCCAATCAAAACATTGTTTGAACCTTTACTCCTATCTTGACATTTGCTTGAGATTCAGTCCCTATTCGAGACTTCGTTTGAAGACTTTATTTGCTATTTTGAGATTTTGACTCGTTCCTTATGAGATTTTGTTTCATATTTGTGACTTGTTCCTATTCAAGAATTTGTTTCTGTTTACGACCTTGTTTGACCTCGTTTCCTAATTGAGATTTCGCTTGTTTAATATCCATAATTCCATGCTTGTTTCCTACTCCCTAATTGATACTCTGTTTTCTATTCACTATTCGTGGTCTTGCTTCTTGTTCGAGATTTTCTATTTGAGAATTACTTTCCATCTGCGACTTTGTATTCTATTGAAGATTTCGTTTTCCATTCGAACTATGTTTGAGATTTTGTTGAACTCTGTTTCCGATACGAGATTTTGCTTCAAGATTTTGTTTCTATTCTATACTTTGCTTTCTGTTCACCCTCCGAGATTTTATCTATTCATGATTTTGATTTCCTATATGAGGTTGTTGGCCAATTGAGATTCTGGTTATTGTTCGAAACTTCGTTTCGTGTTCAAGATCTATTTCAAAAAATCTCTTTGTTGTTTCTTAGTACCGAATAAACTCCTTGTTTTCTAAAAGACAGATAACCTCACCTTTTATCGTGACTTGGACTATTGGAACTCATTTTGAAATCTCTGAAACCCTTATATAATTTCTATGGATAAGGTTGAGGGACTACTCGATGACCTACTAGGGCGTGGCAGTTGCGCGCTGCAGCCATTATCTAGATTTTAGAGACTGAGGGTTCACTGCAGCCAGCTGCACACTAGCGAGGCATGAACTCTAAGTTGAAGTAATTTCAGACATTCATAGGTTTTCGGGCATTATTGAGACCTTGTCCTAAATTCTTTATAGTTTGATCTCTTGGGTTGCTTCGTTAATGATTGTCTGAAAATAGATAAAGTTGATAGGGTATTCGGTAACACATTGTTATTTGAGTCACAGAACCGAAAATTCACTGCAGCCAGATATACACTGGCGGGGCAAGGATTCTAAGTAAAATGAATTCAAATGTCTATATGTTCTCGGATACCTTAGAGACTATGTCCTTTTCCATATAATTATCGATTTTTTGTGAATCACAAATCTTTGTACTTTTAGCTTGATTTGTGTCACGACCCGCTCCCGAATAATCGGACACGAGTTGGACACGCCCAGCCTTCGTCGTTAGACACGATGAAGTAAGCTGTACCAAGCTAGGGAAATCTAACCAGATAAATATGAAAGTATACAATCACAGCATCTAATAACGATTCCAGAAATATCACCATAATCCACAAATCTAGATATTATAAAGGTAACAGAATCAACAGGAATAAAAAAATGCTATGAACTCTAAAGACAATATCTAGAAGTAAAGCTAAGTAGTCTAAACCTGAAGTCTCAAGCTAAGTCTCATCCTGCTCAGCTAATATCCTAGGCTCCGGCCCATAGAGTAGAATGGTACCCTGCAAGTACACCTGCAACATATCCTAGTCAGGAGCGGAGCTAAGTATATCCAAGAAAATGAACATGAACATCATGGTATGAACAAGAACAGAAAATATATGTAAAGTACAAGAAATGAGAACAAGACATGAAACTGAATATGAGTACTGAAAGTAAATACAGGAAACATGATATGAGTCCTGAACATAAAATACATCCTGAACATGAAATACAACCTGAACATGAAATACAACCTGAACATGAAATACAACCTGAATCCTGAAATGTGCAAGATTGAAATACATCCATAGTGTGTGATCAGCTTAGGTAGATTCAATGAACATGAAATGGTACGGCTCGGGTCCCGCGTGCACGATGCAGGACCTAAGCTATTCACATGAATAGTAATAGGGTTTGATCACACATCTGTAGTATTTCTCCTCCCAGACACAAGTAACTCATGAAACATAAAACCAGACAATCCCGTGATACATCGTGTCAACAAGGAGATACAGGAATGAATATACAAGACATGAGAAATGAACAAGTCCGAGGAGTATACTTGCCTTGCTCCGGGTGATCAAGTGGTAGGAAAATGGAATCCTCCTGGTCCTCCTAGAAATAGTACAAGTTGGGTAAGCTTTATACAATGACAATAACTATTTTACTACTTGCTAACTAACTATTTCTAATTAACAAGCAAATTACCTATATCTAACTAGCTAATTACTTGTCTTTAAACCCATATACAAAATATGATATACAATCTATCTTAACAGAATATTAATTAGGTGGACATATCTACTAATTATGTATCATATAGTAATTTGCAAGAGAAAATCACATTATTATTTAGGTAGTGATTAGGTCTAAATAACTAATTAGTAGACTACTTATAAGATAGCGGTTAACTAACAAGAATTATTATGATACAATACTTATTAGCAATATTATTAGTTAAAATAGATAATAATATTTCTGGAACATTACTATCAAATTATTAAGACATACAAATCAATAACAAAGCTGAATGATATAAATTGCAATATGGATACTAAAGAGACAATTTAACTCAACCTACCTGTTCATGACTCAAACCAGGGTTTAACCTAAATTATTAACACTGATTCAACTCAACCAATTTCCTTAAGATTTCCCACACTCAAGCCCAACCAGTCAGGCCATTAGTCTGGCCTAACCACGCCAAGTCCCACTTACTTCAGAGTAAAAATTACACATAGCCAACTCCACACTACAGTACAGAAGAACATTCAGAATAAAACAAAAGTCCAATAAGCCTTCAAAACCCATAATCCTAGCAACAATACAAGCTAAAAGGTTAACCAACATTGAGAACCTGCACTCTAGTTCAATTCCAAAACTAATTCCTTCCTTCAATGGAATATAGGCCAAACCGAGCCAAACCTCATTAGGAGAATACTCACCACAGTAACACACAACCACTTCTAATCAATTATACATTAAATTATACAAACTCAAATAAGAATAAATTATACAGACCAAAAAAGCTAAAAATCAGAATACAAAATTCTGGTTTGTCGAACTCCCATCCACACAACTTCTTCTTCATGTTGCCAAACACAAGGGCACGATCATTCTTGACATGAGAAAATCATCCCCCTTGCCACAACATCGCTCTAATTGCAAGCTAACTGCTACGAGCAATCTTGTACTACAGGTCCCCGCCATACCTACTATACAATACCGCAACTTGGACACCACTGTTGGAGCTAATCAATGGACACGAACACTCGAATTCTCACGCTCCCATCACAGTCCTGTCCAGCCCACACTATCAATCCTACGCATAACAGTGCTCGAAAAGCAAATGCAATCGGACACAAGTCAAGGGACGCAGACATTAACCCAAAATTAACTAGGCACCAAAAGAATTGAACAAAACTAAGTAATGAAACGGAAGTTACCTCAAAGAAATCTATTCCAAAATCTGGAGATTCGATCGACAACATCGGACACAGTCCGATCAATCCAACTTTCGATCGAGCACCCGGGCAATAGCTGGAGTAGATCAATCCTGCGACAAAGAAATTCAACTCAGTCCAAGGGATCTAGATCTAGTCGAAAGTGCGGACAGGGCGGTGATCGGAGAAATTTGCTAGGGAAGACAGAGATCCATTATTGAGAAGATCACCTTACCAGCGACGTGGAGACGAACGTTGCCGAGACTGGAGCTCGTGGTGGAGGAACTCGCCGCCGGTCGGGTCGTGCGGTGCCGACAATACTGCTGTGGAGATGGCGTCGTCGAAGTGGTGTGGCTCTGCCTTCACCGCAGATGGCTCAGTCCCGAGGAATCGATCGCTGGAGATCACCTTCGAAGGGTGGCGCCATCGATCGGTTCAGTCGTTGCTGCTGAAAAGGAGCTGATACATCATCGTCCGCTGCTTAGGAAGGATCATCGCCGCTTGAAATGAAAGTCGCTCACGGTAGGAGGATCGAGTCTGCCGTCGAGGAGAACTCCACCACTGGTGTCGCGGAGCGGTGGCCACCGCAGCCATGGCCGCTCCCTCAGAAACTAGGGTTAGGTTTAGGCCGGATTGGGAAATTTTGGGATGAGCTATGAAGAATCGAAAAAAGGAAAGAATTGGGAAAAAAAATATAAGCAGCTCTCTCTCTCTCTTCTCAGACTCATATAAGGAAAAAATGGAGATTTGCTAAAAACCCTCTCCGCCCAAAACCTATTTCTGAATAGTCCCTCCGTCCAATAATTTTACAATAAGCCCCTTCTTCCTTTTCATAATTGCAGTATTTAAGAAAAAATCAGTTATAACATTTAAACACTGAGTGGGGACCACAAAGTTAGTTGTAACAAACTTTTGAATTATTTTTTAAAAATATATTCTGCTCCCAAATACTTTTCCTCCCAAAGTATTCATATAATATATTTATAGGAAAAAGAATGAAGTATTATTAAAAAAATTAAATTCCACTAAAATGTGAAAAGTGGAGTTACAATTTGATACTGATACCTCCCGGATAGTTTCCATACGTTTTCTCAATCAATCCTTGGAATTTTCCTTCTTGCATTTTATCGTTGGATCATTTGATTTTCTCAACACACACTGTTAGATTTTAATTCCGTCCCACTAGAATTTAATCGTCCTTATATTTTGATCGTGTTTTGTCTAAATTTTGATCTTGACCATGCCTAGCTAACCGTGATCTTCCTATTATGCTAACCTTTCAGTTCTGATTGTGCTTAAAAGATCATGCCCTCATGATTTACCCTCTAAGTCGTAATTAAAATTCAAGTCACCTCGTGCCTATTTAAATTATTGATCATTGTTAGATCGTGTCATTTCAACTCCCAGTATATATATATAAAAAATCGTACTTGGTCTTAATTAAACTTTGTCTCACTTCGTGTACTGACCAATTTTAATCATTATTGATCATGCCACTTTACCCGTTTATTTTGCCATGCTAAGTCATTCCAAATCCTATCTTTGATCATATCTAGATAATCCTGATCATACCTATATGCTATAATGACTATACTTTTGTACCTATCAATCATGCCGATGATTTGAATGCCGTCTTGATCATGGCTAAGTGGTGTTGATCGTGACCATTTTGCTCTATTTCTATCGCACCTCAACTTAGATTTGGATCTTGCTTCGTTGATCGTGCCAAACAAATTATTCTTCTAGTCATGACTAGACTCGATTCTATGGTATGTCTAACTTAGTTGCTCAGTCTCATATTTTATTTTGATTGCTTAACCATGTCTACCATACCCCTTTGAAATTTTGAGGACGAAATTTTTCTAAGGGGGGTAGATTTATAACTCTGCTTTCCTAAAATTTTTAATTTTTGATAAATTTCCTGGTATTTTAGAATTTTAGAGATAATTATTTTTAGTTGATTATGTAGAATATTAATTTTCTTATCAATAGTAGTCTCTAATTTTTTTTATTCATTTATTGATTATTTAAAAGGCTTAGAGAGGGAAGGCTTACAACTATTAGGAGTGTTATCTAAGAATCCTAACAACCCTCTAACAACTTTTAAACCTAGATTGTAATAAACAAGTTATTTTAAAAATAAAGTAATTGTTCTTTTGTAATTTCTCATTTTTTCCTTAAACTCTATTTAACTGAAGTTCTCTCTCACTTTCATTTTTTCTGCTGTGGAATTGCAGAGAGCTCGAGATCTCTTTCTCCCTCCTTTCTTATTCTCCAATCCCCAATTTGAGTCCAAACCCTAACCCTAATTTCTTCACCATCGCGAGGCTCCCTTCTCAGTAGCGCTGACCATGGTGACGCGAGCACCATCACGACGTCCGGCGTCGACATCTAGCCTTTGCTCTACAGCAGCGGAGGCGCACAACCTCTGCATGGTAACTTTTCCCAACGGCGCAACTGACCTCGACGACACCGTAGATCTTCTTCCTCTAGCGATCAGCTATGGCGGTGGTGGTCACTCACACGGCGATTCAGTTCAGGCGACCCTCCTCTGTAGTTTGACACGGATCCATCCAGACCTGACGAGCAACGGACGACAACGTGTCTTCTCCGGAGAAGCTAGCGTACGACGTCGCGGTGGATCGATGAGTTTTCCCTGGTTTTCCCTCTTCTTTGACTGTTCTTGATCGACCTCGATCGGATCTTCTGGATCGATCGATCGAGTTAGGGATCGATAGTTCCCTTCAACTCTTGGTTCGATTGAGTTTTGGGAATCATCTTGTGTTTTGATTTACTCTGAATCAATTCCTTTGGAAATCTAATTTCTATGTTGAGTACTGAACCTGTTCGACGAATGTCTCAACAGGACCTCAGCTGCGTTCGAACACGAAGAAGGCGTATCCGACTCTTTGGGTTCGCATCCTCATTCCAGTGTGGATCCTCTTCTCAGGTATGATCTACCCTTCCGATGTGGATTTGAGCATATTAGTGCGGGTCTTGAATAAGTAATTACTGGGCAGGGTTTTCAGTCGGGGCGCAAGGGAATTTTGGATTGATTCGTGTCCATTGTCATTCATGTCCAAGCAGGGTTCATGTCCAACAATTAGTGTGTGTCCAGTCCTGAGTTGTCGCTTTGGTTGTGTTCAACTTTAGTTGTCAGTTGCAGGGAAGCAAGGCACGAACCTATTTTCATGTTAAATATTTCAATTTGGTTGTATATTCTTTTATTAAGTTTGGGTTGTGTATACACCTGTTGTTGGTTGTATCATCTCGTTTGGGACTTTGGTGTTGGCCTGCTTGATTGTAGTACGTTGGAAAAGGAGTATGTAGCCATAACTCCATGGGTCTGGATAGTGCAGGAATGAAGTAAGATTTGAATTGAAGTGTCATGGTTAGGTTCTGTGTAAATCTTGTTTATAGTATATAGCTATTGCTGGTTTAGTTGTTTGCTCTTTTGTTGAGTCTTGGGTTTATGTATGCATATATGCCTAGGTTTGCATATAATTTTGTTGAATTCTAGCTTGGATATTAGGGTGTTGAGCTAGTCTACCAGTTAGTTTAATTTGGGCAATAAAGCTTAGTCTGGTTGACATTGAACCTTGCATATAGTTTGATGGGCTTGGGATGATGAGATATATGCTGGGTTGGCTGGTGCCTAATTGAGTATGTATCTGCTGTTGTAGGGTTTCAGCTTATGCTGGTGTGAGCATTTGAAGCCAATGCTAGGCTTGGTTGCTCGAGTGAGCTTGGACAGGAAGAAGTAGCCGTTAGCCATCTAATTCAAACCTATATTCTGTAGCTGCTTATATAAGTGTTGTGATCTGGTGAGTCTGGGTGTATGGCAAGGTGTTGGGTTGGAGTATTACTTGAACGTTTGATCTCTGGGTGTTATTTGAAAACTGGTTTCAAAGGCTTTGAGCTTCAGTTGATTTCTCTTTACAAATTTTGGCTCTTGTTGCTGGGTTTGGGAGTTAGTAGATGAGTTGGTCGCATGCCAAGCTAAGTTTATTTTCCCTGCTGAATTATTTGCCTATACCAGTGTGCAAGGCTCAGTAAAGCGAAGTTGGGTAGTCATAGTGTTTTAGTATAATTCTTGGATATATATGGTTAAGTAGCAAATATTGGAATAAATTTGTATTATAGTTAAAAACAGCTTACTAAATATTTTGTGGATAATTTCCTAAATAAGGAACCTAGTCCTGATAGTATTGTAATCCAATTAACCTTGTTTTCTTAAAGGCTTTAACCTATTCTGATCTAGTACTTAATAAATTAATAAGTTAATATATGTAAAATAGCTTAATAAGGAAACTTAGAAGAGTAGCTAATTATCTATTAGTTAACCAATATCTCTGTTTAGACCCTAGCCAACTATATTAAATCAGGTGGATATTCAGATCTACTTCTTTTCTCGATCATCCTGAGCAAGGCTAGTATACTCCTTGGACTTGTCCATTACTTCATGTCTTGTATTCATGCTTGTATCTTCTTGTTGACACGATATTTCACAGGATTGTCTTGTTCCTTGAGTTTACTTGTGTCTGGAAGGGAAAATACTACAGATGTGTGATCAAACCCTAGTTACAATTCATGTGAATAGCTTAGGCCCCACATCGTGCACGCGGGACCGAAGCCGTACCATTTCATGTTTCCTGAATCTACCCAAGCTGATTACACACTCTGGATGTATTTTGATATATTGCACATGTCAGATTCATTGTATATTTCATGTTCAGGCTTTATTTTATGTTCCCTGTATTCCCTGTATTTACTTTTCAGTATTCATGTTCAGGTTTTATTTCATGTTCTTATTTCTCGTACTTATATTTTTCCTGTATTCATTTCTATACCATGATGTTCTTGTTCATTTCCCTGGATATACTTAGCTCCGCTCCTGACTAGGATATGTTGCAGGTATACTTGCAGGATATTGTTTTACTCTATGGGCCAGAGCCCGGGATCTTAGCTGAGCATGATGGAGACATGACTTAGCTAGAGGCTTCATGTTTAGACTGTTGGCTTTACCTTTAGATATTGTTATCAGAGTTCATAGTATATTTTATTCTTATTGACTCTAGTATCTTTATATTATATGGATTTGTGGATTATAGTGATCTTTCTGGGAGCGTTTTATAGATGCTATGATTGGGAGTGTTTTATAGATGCTATGATTGTGCACATTCATGTTTATCTGGTTATATTTTTCTAGCTTGGCACAGCTTACTTCATCGTGTCTAACGACGAAGGCTGGGCGTGTCCGACTCGTGTCCGATTATTCGGGAGCGGATCGTGACAACTAATAACGCCAATAATTACAATAAACAATCGTTTAGTTATAAAAATATTTTTAGAGAAATAATGCTATAATTATTTAATAATTTAAACCACGTATAATAATTGATAAAATCGATTTTCTAATAAAACTATTATTTTGTAAATAATGCTAGAAATACTATACTTTATTTATTAGCAAAATAAACGATTTTTTTTCTAAACTAATATCCTAATTAGAATTACTTATATAAATACTCAAAAATACTTTAAATTCAATAGTATTTTATTTACATAAACTATCCGTAATATTTAAATAGATATTTTTCAACATACATAAAATATTATTTTAATAATAAAAGTATGGAATTTATTTATTTAGTAAAACCTAAGATTTTTAGAAACATACTTAAGATAGTAATTAAATTCATCTAAAAATTTATTTGTTAACGATCCTTTACTACAAAACATATTTTTGTATTAAATGGAAAAATATTTAATTACACGAGTAATAAAATGGTTTATCGGGGAATAATTTCCTAAAGTATTAATTATACTTTATGAATCTAAAGCCTTTGCCTCAAAGTAATTACGTCCTTTTTTATACATAAAACTAATACTTATTTTGAATTGTTACAAAACCAATCCGACGACTATAACGATATTATTATTAATGTTACCAACACTAATCTAACATTAAATATTAATTACTAAATTCAAACATAGGTCATATGGTCAATATTAAGAAACTAGTTATCCCGAAATTGACAGAGGTTTATTATGTCAATTTCGTCCGGAACATGAATGAGTTTCACATTCTATAAATTACACAGAAAGGTCAGGGGCTTACCGGAAGGCTGCTGACGGAGTACCGAGGGGAGGCCTTGGACTCGGATCGTATGAATGACATGACGCGATCGTACGGGCACAGGGACACGCGGAACAGGAAGGCACGGCGTACGTGGGGCGCCCGCGGGCGCGGGAACGCGCTGGTGTGCACGGCAACGCGCGGGACGGGCGTTGGCTACGAAGGTGGCCGGTGGGGGCTGTCGTGCGGGCGGGGGAGCCACGCGGCAGCACAACAGCGGGCGGGGCGGGGCGGCGCGCTGGCGGGCGGCGGCGCCGGGACGGTCGACCGGTCGGCACGGGTGATGGGGTCGTCGGCCGGGCACAAGAAAAGCATCCAAGTGGGGTGTTGATTCAACCGGAGCGTTGTGGGTAGCGCCGGGACGGTCGGTCGGTCGGTCGGCGCGGGTGATGGGGTCGTCGGCCGGGCACGAGAAAAGCGTCCAAGGGGGGTGTCGATGCAACCGGAGCGTCGCGGGTAGCGCCGGGGCGTGGTTGGTTTTGGAGGAGGATGAGTGTGGGAGGAGGAAAGAAAGGTTTGTGAAGGTTTGGGATTTCTGACGTTTTGTGAAGAGGAAGGAGTTTTTGAGTTTTTTATTCTGCACGTAAGGTTGCAGATCCGGAAGTGGGGGTGTCCACACGGGGGTAACCGGGAGAACGGGGATCGTGGGTTTAACGGGTGAGTCTAATGGGTTTGGGCAGCGGGTCTTGGTAGCGGGTTCGGGACCGTTCGCTAATGGGCTTGGGTTAAAAAAGCCTTACTTACAATCAATAAAACATTGCAATTAAATAAATATTTTTGAAAAAATGTTTTTTTCCCATTACCAACTAATACATATAATAATAATATTAATAATAATACACATATATTATACAAAAACTATTTATTAATGAAATCTAGAAATTATGGCTTTTACAAATAGGAAGGGGAGGAGGAGAAAACTTACCTGGAGGACGATGGAGGAGTCGGTGGCCAAAGTCGTCGGTGCCCTAATGGAGCGTCGTCGGTGGCTAAGGCACAAGAGGAGAGGGGTGGTGATGGAGGAGTTGAAGGAGAGGGGAGTCAAGAAGAGGGGTGATGGGTTCTAAAATTTGGTTTTTTTTAGGGGGGAGGGGAGGTGGGGTTTGAAATTTTTGAGAGAAAAAAAAAAGGAGGAATCTGACTTCTGATATCAATTTTTTAGCGACAAAAAAGTGAAAAATTGCTAACCGTCATTGATAATGCGACATATTATAAATGTGAATGTGTCGCTAAACGTTCTTGAATCAATGATGTTCAGCGACAATTAACGACGCCTAATTCCAACTCTAAAAGAAGTCACAAATTCGTCGTTATTCACTCAATAAACTACGATATTATTTCGATTCACTAATTATGTCGAAGATAGCGACGCCCACTTTTGGAGTCACTAAAATCATCATTTTTTAGCTTATTTTAATAGTGAACCCTAAACGGTAAAAACTACCATGAGAGCGAGATCACTGCTAAATAAGCTTACAACACTTTACAATATCGCTACAACTTATTGAGCCATAACACTAGAAAATGTAGACAAAAAGAATATAAGAAATCCGCTGAGATTATGTCCAAGAATATCTAAGAAACCTAATATATATCTTCTTAAACCTCTCTATTTGTATCTTTCTCTCAACCTATTGGTGCCTACCGAGCACCTTTCTTTGAGCACAATAATCTATAATACAAGGAACCTCATGCCTTTTTATATAGCATGTCATATTTTATACATAAAAAATTCAATCATAAGTAGACATGACATAAGTTTCCATGTTTATAAACTCAATATGACTAGGTAGGACTAGGACTTTGCTCAAATCCTATTAGTATTAAGATTACTAAATATGAGATAAATCCTGAAAATCACTACATTCGATTATATATATATATATATATATATATATATATATATATATATATATATATATATATATATATATATCAATGACCTAGGGGAGGGCTGGGTTCGAGCCTCCCCTCCCGCACCTGGGGTGGCTGGGCAGCCTAGGCCGCGGCCCCGGGTGGGGACCCTTTGCCGGACACCCCCCCCCCCCCTCCCCCCCCCCCCTCCCCGGGCCCCTCATAATATACAACCCTAATATGGGAGGAAACCCCAATATTGTTGTTCAACTAGTGCAAACAAGGACTGTCCAATTTTCTGGCAGTCCTACAAACTGAATGGACTGCCAGATCCAGTTTTCTGGCAATCCATTCAGTTTGTAGGACTGCCAGAAAATTGGACAGTCCTGGTCGACGCACAGTTTTCTCGTTCGTGCATACTTATGTTTAATTTAATTTAAATGGGTAATTTCCCACTCCGAATGTGTTTAATTCAAATGGGCTACAAAAAATTGAAATAAACAATGTAATGGATGCTTAAATTTTTCAATTTAATTTCTAGGATTTTGGAAACAAATAGAGAGAATTTGGGTGCCATCGATCTTCTTGAGAAGGAAATTTGGAAGAGAAGAGGAAGAAGAAGAGAAAATTTCTAGGTGGAAGAAATTTTTAGGAATTTTCAAATTAACTTCTTGCTTGGGGATGGAGAAATGGTGGAGGAGAAGAGGAAGAAGAAGAAGAGAGGAGTTAGGGTTTAGGAAGAGAGAAAAAAATTTGCAAATGAGAGGAAAATCTTGGGTTTGGGAGGATTTACTTTGGGACCTTGATTAAAAAAATGGAATGTCCTGAATAAAACACAAAAAAAAATCTGGGCTAGCCCCAATCCAGACTACCTGATAAAAAAGTGAAGTGCCCTTTATAACTTACCAAAAAAAAAATGCTTCCTCCCTTCCCCCTTGGCGGCGGATCAGGTCCCGTGACGAAGGTCCGGCTCCCTTCTTGTCAGGGTCGCAGCTGGGCGGCTCCGCCCCTCCCTCCCCTGCTTATCCTCCCCCCCCCCCCCCCCCTTTCTCCTTAGCATCTCCTCTCAGTTCCCTCTCCTCCTGTTTGCTCGCTTGTCCAGCTCTGCCTTCACCACCCCTTTCTCCCCTTCCCTGCTCCTCCCTCATCACCAACCCCCCCTCCCCTCCTAACCCATCCTCCTCCTCGATCGCTTAGATGGGAACCCTAAAGCTTCCTATGCGGCGGTTGTGTCTGGTTCCCATGCTGCGCCTGCTATTGTGATCCCCCCGAAGGAGCCGGCCTGCTTTTGTAGAACTCCGATGGTCTCCTTTTCGGCAGAGGAGATTTCTGCTTTGGTTTCCCCTTTTCGCTTTGCCCTGGTGAGGAAATTTCGTTCCAGGCCGATGGTCGACGTGATCCGAGCCGCCCTGTCCCCCCTTGGTTTGGCGGGTGGGATGTCTATTGGTGTGCTTGACCCCAAGCACCTTCTTTTCCGTCCTTCATTGGAGGAGGATTTCCTTGGACTCCGTTCTAAGGACGTCTGGTTTGTGGCTGGGGTGGCGATTAGAGTATTTCGGTGGTCTCTGGAATTCCCTACCCCCCAAGGGAATCTCCTATTGCTCGTATATAGCTTTCATTCCCTGGCCTCCCACAACATCTATTCGCAAAAGCAGCTGTTTTCTCCACGGTTGAGAGCTTAGGAGTTTCAGAGGATCATGCCACTGCGTCCCATTCTAAACCCAGCTGTGCTAGGGTGTTAGCCGAACTTGACATTAGTAAACCTTTGCCTTAAATGATTCGAATCAATTGTGCGCCAGGAAATGGCTTCTGGCAGCCGATAGTTTATGAAAATGTTCCAGTATACTGCTCACTATGCTGGCATGAAGGGCACTCTCCAGTCTCCCCTGTCGTACAAGAAAATCAAGGCCCCTACGTCCAAGGCTAAGATCCATTCTCAGAAATACAGCACTGATCCTCTGCCATCTACTACCCTCTCAGATTCGCATAAGAGTGTCCCTGACTCTAGTCCTATTGTTGTGGAAAAGGGGGAGCCCTCCTCTAAGACTACTGAAGTGCATCTGGTTAGTAGTAATGATCTCGACAAGGAACAGCGATATACTGAAGGTGCACTTGAGCCCGGAAAGTCCACCGACCAAAGCATTATACAGGTGAAGGCTGTTGCGGAGAGTATAGGCCAAATGGTGAAATATTTCGACCCCAATCAAGAAGATGCGGAGGTGATGTACTCCGATAAAGAGGAAGACGTTGAAGAAGGAGAATTTCTCTCGAATAACAAATGGGATACTCTTACGGACATTCAAGATGATGGTGGGGGATCTGAAGACAATCTTCAGACCATGATTGTGATTCGTAAGAAGGGCAAGCACAAGAAGCAAGCTACGGCTTCATCCATGTCTCTTAGATCAGCTGCTAAAGCGTCCCGCTTCAATCCCATTAATGATTAGAGCTCTTATATGGAATTTTAGGGGCATCGCGGGGCAACAAACCATCATCAGATTAAAAGCTCTGAAGAAGATGCAGAACTTATTGATACTTGCGATTATTGAAGCCAAAGTATCGAAGGAAAAAATTGACAGGTACAAATTGAAATTAATTTTTTCTCAAGCCATCGCGTACAACAAAAACGTATGGCTTTTCTATGGGGACGAATGGTCTGCTAAGACCCTGCCGAGGAGGAACAAGCCATGTCTGTGATCATGGAGCACGTCTCTCTCCCTAAGAACTTCATCCTCACTATTGTTCACGGTGATCATCAAAGATATCAAGCTTCTTGAAGCCATCCCTTGCTTGATTACTCCAAATGACAATGAAGCTCTCGTTGCTCCAGCTGACGAAGATGAAGTACGGAGAACTGTTTGGTCCTTTAGTAAGAATAGTTCGCCGGGTCCCTATGGCTTTACGGGCGCTTTCTTTACTGCTTGTCGGGACACGGTTAAACAAGATCTGATGGAAGCTACAAACGCTTTCCTACTGGGCGCGAGTCTGCCGATGGCGATTGCTAGTACTTATCTAGTCCTCATTCCAAAAATCCCTAATCCGACAACGTTTGCAGATTTTCGACCGATCAATCTGTGTACTTTTGTCAATAAGGTGATTTCTAAACTCATTGCTAATAGGATGGCCGGCTTCCTCCCAAGTATTATATCGAAGGAACAAAGTGGTTTCGTCAGGGAGAGGGAGATAGTGGACAATATCATGCTTGCCCAAGAATTGGTGGCGAGCATGGGTCTCCCTAATCGTGGTCGTAACATGGAAATTAAGCTTGATATGGAGAAGGCATATGATAGATTAGATTGGCAGTTACTCATCGGGTTTGCGGAATCCTGGATTAACATATTATTCAAATCTCTTAGCCAATCTTGGTTCTCCCCTATCATCAACGGCGCGGCAGTTGGCTTCATAAAATCATTCCGTGGAGTCAGGCGGGGCGACCCTCTATCCCCTACCCTCTTCATCATTGCGACAGAAATTCTAAGCAGAAATCTCAACAAGATGGGACATCGCCCCAGCTTCAGCCGCTTCCACACAACGAGTGGCTGCCCGCTTATTACACATATATCCTATGCTGATGACGTGCTCATTTTTTCGTCGGGGGACATGCATAGAGTTCGCCAAATATGTCAGATGCTCAGAAGATATGAGGCGTCCTCCGGTAACAAGGCCAAGTGTAGCATAGCGGCAGTGGATCTCCCCTTTGCGGTGGAGGAAAACAAGGCGGCTATCAACGGTTTTCATATTATGGCCCCCCTTCACGTATCTTGGATGTCCGATGGTATGTGGAAGGAGGAGTGTTGCTCTTTACGACTCTCTCATCTCCAAGATAAAGGGGAAAATATCATGATGGCACAACAAGATTCTTTCCATGGGAGGTAAGCTCATTTTACTTCAACACGTCCTCAACTACATTCCTATCTTCCTCCTAGCTGCCCTCCATCGACGGTCACTTTCTATCGAGAAACTGCTCAACAAGACTTTCTGAAGACCTTTTTGTACCAAAATATCCACCTTCTCAGAATGTTCGAACATTGTCATAGACTTCATTGCCATTGGCGATCTTTACCCAAAGCTTTGATAACACTTTATTGGGAAAAAAAAAATTTCCCACGATAGATGCCTGCGACGAACTGACACACGCAACACCGAACACTAGAACTAACTTTGGCAGAAATTAAAGATCACAAGATACAAGACAATGATGCAAGAATCATAAAAAAAATTGATCGGTAAAAACCATCGGAAGAGCAAAATAACTACTAAATAAGGTTACAAAGTTTTACAAGATCGCTACAATTTCATAACCATAAACTATAGAAAGTACACGAAGAGAACCCAATTTTTTTTTCCAGAGATTACACCCAAAAAGATATGAGAATCCAATTTCTCTTATTCAACATCTCTATTTCTTCTCCTTCCGTCTCTCAAACTATTATTGGCTACCTTCTTAAAGCACAATAATCTAAAATATAAGGAATCCTAGACCCTTTTATATAAATGTAATTATATCTGCATACATAGAAATCCAATCCTAAGTAGATATGCATGACATAAGTTTTCATGTTTAGAAACTCAATATGACTAGGTAGGAATACGATTTTGTTCAAATCCTATTATTATTAGTCTCATCAATTACACATCACTAATTAAAAATAAATCACTTCAGTTTTATCAGACAGTGGATTTCTCAACACTCTCGTACCCTCCATAGGAATCTTCATGGCTGGCTGCCCTCTTATGCACGATCTTGTAGTAGGCAAATTGGATGATTATCTATATTGGACCTTGTTAAGAAGAACATTCACAATAGAAAACCTCGTTAACAAGGAAAAAAAAAAAAAAAGCATCATGCTAACAGTAAAAAAATATTGTTTCGGTCCCTACAACTTTGCCTACATTGGATTTGATCCCTGTGTGACTGTGTCCAGTCAGATTCTGACACAACACCTCGAGAAAAAGCTAACATTTGGGACTGGATCTCTTGACAAGCAAAAGTAGTGTATCATATAGTTGAGGTAAATCTCTACTAATATAACGCTCACCCCTACCTGTGTCCGGTTAGTATTTATTCCCATGCAATAAAAAAAAAATATGGTATTAGAGCGGACATCCGGAGGGGCCGACAAGGCTCGAGTCCGCCTATTAGTGGTATTAGAGCGGACATCCGGAGGGACCGGCAAGGCTCGAGTCCACCTATTGTGTGTGTGCATGGGATTTTAAAAAAAAACTGGTACCATGACCACCATAGTTGACTAGTCATAGAGGCCTACCAATTTACCGACATGGACCATGTGTACCATATAGTTCCAGCGATCTAAACCAAATATGCCTTATAATAAATAGCTTTCCAATGAGCCAGAGCCCTGTGGCACTCCGTAATCCATATATATATATATATATATATATATATATATATATATATATATATATATATATATATATATATATTTATTTATTTATTTATTTATTATTTTTTTTTTTTTGCACACACACACACACGAGTCAAGTTGCGCACATCTTGACCCTTTCCATATCGTATATAGATGGGAGCCTTGTAGCATTGAGTATGTGTTTACGTATTTTCTAACAACAGTGGTATCGGAATGGTAGAAATAGGAAAGGATACAAGTAGATCAAGCAGTACGCATACTATTGCATCCAATAACCATGGAGCATTAGCCTTGATTCTGTCCAATTCGACACTCCTCACTAGTATGCTGCATGCATAAAAAACAATGATAAATTATAAATTATAAATTATAAATTAAGAGGGAGTTAATTAAACCGAGAGAGAGAGAGAGAGAGAGAGAGAGAGAGAGAGAGAGAGAGAGAGAGAGGACCTTCCCACATAAGTAGCATTTGCAATGAGAGCAAATATGAACATAAGAGGATTCAAACCCTAGAGGATTGCAACACAATATGTTAAAAACAGAAAACCCGAAATATTACTACTATAAATTAAATTGGAATGACCGAAAATATATATATATATATAATATTATGGATTATACCTCGACATTTCCTCGCTTGATCTGCAGGTTCAAAATGTTTCAAATGATTCGGTTAATTAGTAAGATGCAACTACTAAATTTCTTGAAATGCATGCATATAAACATTCTTAGATTGATTTGGTGACGCTCACATTTAGATAAATTTGAGGCAAGCGACCGCCCATGTATATTGCTGCCATTATCCATCCTAAGATTCGTCCAAAAGGATTAGCTTCTATCTCCTTCATTACTGTCCCCTACATTCGAAAAATATATATCAAGTGTGTAAATACTTGAGTTCTTAAGCAGATGTGTGTTAAAATTATGTATGTACCTGTAGCACATTGTTTGCATAGAGAAACATGCTGGCATCCATGAACCCTTTAGCTTGGAATGGCAAACTAGCAGAACCAAGTATGAAGGTTCCATAGCCAACCTGCAAAAATGTTGAACCTTTAAATTAAATCGAAACCTAATTAGAGAGAGAGAGAGAGAGAGAGAGAGAGAGAGAGAGAGAGAGAGAGGATCTTCTTCCGGCTAGAAGAATTAATCAGAAAAGAACGCAATCAAGAATCTTAAGAGTTATGATATAGTGAAAGTATATTTAAAACAAATTCTGGCAACATATATATAGCATGGGTAAGAGGAATTTACTTGAGGAGGAAATGAGAAGTTACAGATTACTGGCTCGAGAAGGTGGTGTCGATTCATCTAGTGTTAAACAAGAACAACAAGGATTTGGGCACGATGCTAAATCACAAATCCTGACCAGTACTGACTAAGAAATTAGATTCTTGGTTAAGTCCACGAAGCTAAATCATGACTAATGACCAAGAAAGTATGTCCCCAATTTATAAGCTATACTGAAGTATCCACATATTTGTGAGACACTATCAAACCCTACTGCCAATCCCTCATTCTCCATAGTGCAAACCTACGAGATCCACAATTGTGCTATTATCCGATGGAAAATGCTAAATAGCCCGCAGTTTGTATCCACGGGCTGAGGTGTCACAACCCAATTCACCCCCCCCCCCCCCCCCCCACCCACCCCCCACCCCCCACCCACACCCCAAAAAAAAAAAAAAAAACCCCACCCCCATTCGCGTGGGCCCTACCCACCAGTCAATCAAAAGCTGCCACGTGGACAGCGGGCCAAAACTGCGGTCCACGTAGCACTGTTATTATCCGATTATTATCATGGGTAGACTAGTACAAAAATTTTAGAAGATGCAAAGTGGATGATATGATTTGAACATCCTAGTTAGCTCTTGCTAAGAACTAAACAATATCATTACTTGGGTCAGGCCCTCTTGACTTGAAATCGCAAGATATATATATTACATATATCAAAAATTCCAACAGCGACAATGTTTTGAAATTCTTGTTAACTATGTTGATTTAATACAATTTACCTAGAGTTGAAAGGCTATGGATGGGAATGCATATTTGGCAACTTAAATAAATAGGACTTTCGAAGATAAAAGAAGAATATACAGATTATTGATGATTTTTTTTATATTTAAAGCTTATACTACTTTTTATGTGTCTACTGAGGTGTATTAGAACTTAATTAAGTCCTGTACCGAAAGGAGTTGGTTAGAATGGTGTATTACCAAATAAAAAAAAAAATCAAGTCTATGTCAATCCTAATTCTTTGAAATAATACAATCTTCGTTGTTAGAAATTAGATTCTAGATCCGGAGATCTCGACTAAGAGGCAGTTGTTTTTGTTTATAATTGCTCCTGGACTCTCTCATGTTGCTTTGGTTACCCACACTATTACACTATGTTACAGGAGATTCAGGGTCGGAGCCCTGACCCAGGGCAGACTAGTCCAAGCCCACATTTGGTAGTATTTTAAATATTAGTGTTCATACGACATAATATAATAATTTACTCAACAAAGTTGCTTTTCACTTGCGTGTACATCCCATGTAAAAGGGCATATATATATATATATATATATATATATATATATATATATATATATATATATATATATATATTTGTGAGAGATTCTCCTACAGGAATAATTTACGGGACAAACTTTCGGAACGAGAAAATATATGTATAGGTCTATTCTAAATCTCTATCTCTTTAAAAAAAATTAAATCTCTCCTTTAAAAAACAAAGATATCTCTATCTTAAAGATAAGTTTATTTATTTTTTAAATACTGAATTTATTTATTTATTTTAAAAAAAGAGATAGACAAGTTTATTTTATTTTATTTTTACTTTAAAAATAAATAATCTTTAAAAATAAATATACCTTTAAAAATTATATTTACAAATATTAATTTTGATTTTAATCTTAATATTAATGTTAATTTTAATTTTATTTCTGATGTTAATTTTTCGTTGTTATTGTTATTGTTGATATTAATTTTAATTGTAACATTAATGTTAATTTTAATGTTCATTTTTTTAATTTAAATTTTAGTTTTAATTTTAATTTTAATTCTAATTCTAATTCTAATTTGAATATTAATTCTATTTTTAAAATTAAAACTGAAAATTAACATTAACATTAAAATTAAAATTAACACTAAAAATAAAGTAATGCTAATAATAACATTAAAATTAGTTTTAACATTAACATTAAAAATCTAATATTAAAAATAAATTAATTAAGATTAAAATTAAAATTAAAATTAAGATTAAAATTTAAATTTAAATTTAAATTAAAACTAAAATTTAAATTTAAATTTAAAATGAAATTTAAATTAAAAATTAAAAATAATTAACATTAACATTAAAATTATTATTTGAAATATAATTTTTAAAGGTATTTATTTCAAAAGATAGATTGTTTTTATAAAAAAAAACTATCTCTATTTAAAAAAAAATAAAAGATATAATTTATCTAGTTCTATTTTAAAAATAAATAAATTTATCTCAATATATAAATATATAAGCCTTAATTTTAAGATAGAGAGCTCCCACTAGGATTCGAACCTCTGCCTACAAGGGTCACATGCCTCCACACTATCATTTGGTGTATATATATATATATATATATATTGTATCTAGTTATTATAGGGTTCATAGTTTTCATCTTGTACTACTGAAACAATGAATGTTCAAGTGGCCTCCTTCCTTATATCATTTTTATATATTTTTTTTTTCAAAAAGAAGAAGAAGAAGAAGAAGAAGAAGAAGGAATCCTGAAGTTGACCCAAATTAAAGCTGAATCTGATTGATATTGGACACTTTCAGTTGCTATACCTTTTTTTTTTCCAATTGCTATACGAACATTCTATTATATGAGACCATACATATCACAGATGGATAGGAATGGCGACATCTCCAAATAAAGGCAAGATATCTTATATTCATGCCGTAGAAAAAAAAAAAAAAGTAGAGTTATAAACATTCAAAAATTAGCAAACAGTTCCTGAAGATATCCACCTTAAAATTTGGGTTCTGAAATAATGGTTGACATGTTTTGAACATCCAAAATCTGTTAACAAATATGTTATGGGGTTTCTATCTTCCCAATTTCTATGGAAGAAATCCATTTTAGAAAAAACTTCTCCCAATGGTGATTTCTATCACCATTTCTATCCTATGTGGCAATGATGTAGGATGGAAACTCTCTAGGAGGGTTTCTACATGTAGAAACTCTCATAGAAATTCTCCTATCTCTCATGACAATTATTATTGGGCCCCACACCATTAAATTGGTCCTTTTACTATGTGACACATAGGATAGAAATGGAGAACCATTGGAGAGCATTTTTGTATGTCTACAATTTTTATGTAGAAACTCTTCCAACTAGGATAGAAATCTCCTTAAAGTACAATGCCAAGTAGGATAAGAACTCAATTTTAGAAATCACCATTGGAGATGGTCTTAGGGTTAGGGTCCCAAGAACATTTCCGTCTTTTTAGAAGTCTGATTCAATTTATTTATTAACATATCTTAAATGGTCAACAAGAATCAATTGTCATCTCAGATAAGGATTATCATTTGGCCTAAAGTCCATGGACGTTCGAAAAGTCCGTCTCGTCTGATGGACCAAAGCTCGATAAAGTCTGGTCATTAGGGTAGCTCGAACCGATTCATATTAGGGTAGCCCGATCCGGCCCAATGCCGATCCCTAATCTCAGGATCCAAATTATAGTTTAGACAATCTACAGAACCGAAACCATCATTTGTAAATGTTTCTGCGATCGATTATTCAAACACACAAATTATATGATGGAGGATAGGTTACGGTACGCGGAGGAATCTAGATAGGTCATTGCATGAGGCGATCTGATCCATTTCACTTTAGCCCTATGCTACAAAACAACAACACTACAAAAGATGTGACGAGACAGAAAGCCTGATCATCACGAAAAGGACTTTGTTAGCGTCCAAGAAATTAAGTGAGTTATATATGATTGAAAAATACCAATGGCCGGCAAAATCTTTAACCCAATCCATTATACTAATGACAAGTTGGGAAGGTGGGAGGAGATGAATAATATATCCTTACCGAGCGCGAGGTTATCCGTTTGGCCCTGCTGGCCTTCGGCGGCGGCGGCGGCGAGCCGGCCTCCTCGTCCGAGGAGTCGTCGTGGGCCGCACCACCTATGCGGGAAGGACCACTCCCCAAGTAGTACGCACCATACGGAGAGCTCCCACTGTTTGCCAAAGACCTCGCCGACCTATAATTTCACAATCAATATATTCATCAGATTCTATTAACTCAAAGGAAAAATGCTATTTGGCCTACAAATCATGACCGCAGACCACGTATCTGCCACCGAATGACCTGCCAATGCAATGCTGACACGTGACTGACGGTCCTAAGTGCGGACCAATTCTGCGGTGCACGTATATAGCACTGCCGTAACTCAAAAACAAGATTTGAAGTAACGTGAGGAAGAGTGGCTGATACTAGGTGGATGTAATATTGTACCTATAGTACACATCTGTTTGTGGAGTCGATATGCTTGAAGCAGTTGTAGGTATCGGTTCGGTTGGATCTTCTCGTTTCGGAGTCGATGCTTTTCTTTCTTCTTGAACCTAGCATTAGACATACGTACCGATTTTAGTCTCCATTGAGCTGAACCAGTTTACAAACAAATTGAATGACGTGGAGGTGATATATATATATATATATATATATATATATATATATATATATATATAAATTTAATACATCCCATGTAAAAATTTGTATCGGTACATCCTAAATCTGAATCATTGGATGTTGATCCAATGGCTCAGATTAAAGCCAAAGTCAAAATGACAGGTAAAATCAAAGTCAAAATAAACACATTTTACAATTTTCAATGCATTTTCAATACAATTGTTTGGGATGTATTTGATACATCCCATGTATTGTAGAATGACTCATATATATATATATATATATATATATATATATATATATATATATTGGTCCCTTCAAGAATTTTGCCTCAATTATTCAGAACTAAATATTAACATCTGAGATAGAATATATAGTTACATATATGTATATCTAGATTAGCAATTCCGATCACAACACTAAGTACCATATTTAGTCCAACAAGAATAAAATACCAAATTTTTTTTGTTGAATATTGAGATCTTGATCCAAAATTCAGTCATACTTGGAGTTTGCATCATTTCAATTTTCATGTATAGTTGCTAATATAGGTATGTTGGCTACCACATGTCTGATCAAAGCTTTATATATAGTTTACTGTTTATGTCGGTGTATATAAATCACCCGTCATCTTAGAACTGACATTATCATGAACCGAAACTAGGATGAGAAACTTTAAATGCATTGAATATTTAATATTGACTCATACTTAATATCAAAGACTATAAATATTTTTACCAATTCGACTACAGAAACTCAAATAATAACTTAGGATAACAACTTGTGATATATGGATATGTTACGTGGATTTCACTAACATTACCAGGGTCGGATCCAGAAATGTATAGTTGGCTAGAGCAGCTTGGGGGTGGGCTGGGTGCAGACTAACTCTCACAAAAAAAAAATCAGAAAAAATAAATATATATAGAAAATAGAAGGATTTTTTTTTTGTGGGCTCCAGCCCACCCCACTCTCTACGTGGATCCGCCCCTGAACATTACTAAGATTGAAAGTGTATTGATTTTTAGTTCTAGCGGGTAAAGTTTGAAAAATTAGGAACTCATGAGTTCTAGATTTTTGTACTTTTACATGCTAGTTCAAAACATTGCTTAATAGTTAATACACAACATATTATGCAGTTTTCTAATAATAAACATTAATTATCTGACAAAAATCATACTAAAATTAATACATATTGTTTTTTTTCTTTACTTATTACTGTGTAGTATGGCAATTTCTTGGCTGCTAGTTTTGTTTTGTTTTGTTTTGTTTTTGTTTTTTTGTTTTTTGGTTTTTTGGTTGTTAGTTTTATTTTATTTTTATTTTTTCTAGCACGTGTGGACTCAATTAAATCGTGTGTCTTTCCGCATACGATTTTTGGCTGCTAAATTATTTTATTTTATTTTATTTTTATTTTTTATGTGGGTTTGATGAAAGAAGTACTTTCTGCAGTAGTAGAACAAATTAACGTACTACTGGTAAAAGTAAAAGTAAAAAAAAAAAAAAAAGAAGGAAAAGAGGTACCTCCGATGTAACTCCAAAGCTCTTTCTCTTCCACCATCTGACAAAGTAGTCATAGTACAGAGTCTGTATCAGCAATACCACAGTAGTTGTTGTGTACAGCTACGGTAATAATACGGTGGAACCACAAACTCTTTGTCAGTTGTAAATAATAAAACACTATTATACATATTTTATGAGCAAAATATAAAGCTTACTCACCAGAGCTGTGTAATATTGTGTAGGCAACTGCAGAAAGTCAAGAGACCAATTTGCATTTAGCACTCATATGAGAATAAAAACACTATAATTTTTTTTAAAGAGGACTGCAGAACATACCGTAACCGGCTCGAGAAGGCAGCCCACCAAATTGAAAATATCACTACCACAAAAAAAAAAAAAAAAAGGTATGTATTATTAAATTCCCTGTAACTATGTCATCGCATATTTATGTTATTTTAATATATTTTCATAGCTAAAAAGCTGGAAAAAATAATAAAGGAATGGTCATTGATGGTTGGTTCATGTCCAATCCGAGTGACTCTTCTTATTAGAGGAAAGAGACATAAAAATTCTGAAAGAGTGGCGGAAGTTCAGTAGATCGAGTCATGAAAGTATATTATTTTTTATATTTATGATAAAAATTGGAAGACAGTGGACATAAAAGTCATACAATAAAGTTTATGGTAGGAGTTGAAAATAGTGGACCCAAAAGACATATAATACAGTGTGTATAATTTTTTTCCAACTTTAAGATCCGACACCGTCAATATTAAAATTATTTGTCACTGCATAAAGCTAACGACACCGTCAATATTAAAATCTTTGTCACTGTATAAAGCTAATTGGCAGTGCCGGCCCAGAGGGTTGGGTTGCCATAGTCGGATCTAGATTTGGTTGCCTTTTATCATTGATTCCAAAAGAAATCAAAAAAATTGATGGTGAGTGGGGATGGCAGCGGCATGGAAATCCCCTTTTTTGACCGCATCTTGGAGCTCGGATTCCGGTTCTTCTCCTTGAGCTACTCTAAACCTTTCCAGTAGGAACTCAAAATTTGGGGTTCGGTGTATTGCTAGTCAACTAACAGAGAGATGTTGAAGTGGACCGCAAAGGCTCTATTGGCGGAGAGGTGGAGACTTAAGGGAGGGAAGGGAGGGAGGAGGTGATTGTCCTGACTGGAGAATTGTCCAAATCCGATGGCATGTCCGACTTACCGAAGGGCCGGTCCTAATATAACGGTGTGGTATAATTATTCTGAAGATTGAACCTTTACTAATAATTTATTTTATTACCATAAAAGTTTTTGTCACTCCATCCATAACTTTTTATAATACATTTTAGAATACATAGATTCTATAATATTTGTTATTTCCTACGTACTAACAAAAATGTTTGCTACTACATCAAAAGTCTTTCAAGTCTTCTTATGATATTTTCTGGAATAAGTAGATTATATATTAATTGAGTGATGCTATATATATGTACTTCAAAAAATCCCATCCTCCTATGTCCCATTTTTTATTGACCAAAACAAATAGGAGTAAGGTTGAAAAAAGACATGAGCGAATAGAAAAGAAACACGCGACAGGAAAACAAGGAAGGATAAAGTTTGAGAGGTACATATAGTATTTTCTATATTAATATTATTCCTTACGTTCTAAAAAATAAATGTTGTTGAAACGAAGACATATAGCAACGGAGTACTGTCACTGACCCGACAACCCAAGTGAGGAGCAGAGCGAGGGAGACCCCGTGGCCGGGCTTGGTCTGGAAGTTGGTGACGATCTGCGGAATCTCAGCGATCCCCCAGCAGATGAGGCTGACGAGCCCGAGGCCGAACGAGACCTCGGTGCGGACGTCGCACACGCAGTCCTTGAAGTACTTCTCCACCCAAGCCACACAACCATTCTTCCCCAAAGAACAAGAAGAAGAAGAAGAAGAGCTTGCCATCCTCTTCCTCATATGTACTCTTTGTTCGGTTGTAGTTCTTGATGTGCCGAGGGGATGAGAAGCTGTACAAACAGCAGGGGAAGATACTTGGCGACTGAGAGAATATGCTTGAGCTCTCTATTGCGCTACATTTCGTTTTTATTTATAGTGGTCATGACCCTTGTTAGCAATTCGGCAAACGGAAAAAATTCGGAACGGCAAAAGTACGAATATAAATCGGCACAATATAAGTAAAATACGGTCAAAAATTCGGTCAAAAATTTCGTTTAACGAAAAACATTCGGATCAGATTTAATTCGTATTTAGTACGTTTCATATGAACCAATTTGGCACTAAAATTCGGCATATATATAGTGCCTACCCACCTCTACTCCTTCATAAATAAGGGTTTAGTGTGAGAATAAGAAAATGTTGGATTTTCGATTTTTCTTTACAAGCAAAATGTGCAAATATTCTTGGGTTTCTTTTTTTTGATTACTGTGAGACTTTTTTTTTCTTTTCTTTTGATAATTTTTGAGAATTGTGTCAGTTTTAATATCTAATAGCAGCAAGAGTCAAGAAAGACAAGACTGTTGGATTTTTTGGTCATATTTTTTTGCCAAAATTTTAAAAAATTCATACGGTACGCGTTTAAAACGCCACAGACTTAAAATTCGCATACAAATCTAAATTTTTTAAAAGTACATAAGTATTATACGTTTACATAAGATACAGAAAAATTTACGTATAATACGCATTTTTTTCGATTGCTAACAAGGGTCATGACAGCTACAGAACACCTGGGTAATGTAGGCACGTTGCCAGCTAGATAGAGGGAAATTAAACACTCGCATGGTTGATAGTTATCTACATTTCTTTGTTTGTTACTGGAGAAGAAAACTCTCTCCTACTCATCAAATTTTTTAGTGACTAATTGCAGCTACAAATTAAGATGTTGATTTCTTTTATGCGCCGAATCTGAAAAGCCATGGTCAACCTACCCTACCATCCACATTGTGCTTCCTTCTGTTCCGTTAATTCTTCGACATTAGTCGGTTAGAACTTTCTCTTGTTTTCCGAAATATTCCAAAATCGATCGGATAGTTTTATAATACTACAACCGTTGAATTTAGATTAAACTGAAAAATAAAAAGTGAAAGTATCTATTTAAAAGATACATGTGTAATATTAGCTTTGCAATCCAAATCCAACAATTATAACATATATATGTTAGTTTCATAATATGAAACCATCCGGCTGGTTTAGAGGATATATAGCAACATATATGTGTGTGTGTTGCTATGCAGTCGTACGTACTAGGGTTCCCTCTTCTAATCCCAATGTGCTGGAGGAAGAAGATTGGCTAGATCTACAAGCTGGAGGATGGACGACAGTTGTCACGATCCGCTACCCAAATTGTTGGGCCGGGCCGAGTTATGTCCAGTCTACGCTTGAGATAAATCGTAGTAAACTGTTCTAATGAATAATAAGATAAGACCAAAGTGTGCTAATAGTTATATATGTAAAGAAGAGTCAGAATTGTTTTCAAACACAAAAGTCCTCTCGTATATAAGTAAGTCCCAAGTACAAGTCCAAAATGTAAAGCTGGATACAGGTCCAGCCACAAAATACATAGTCTAACAATATGACTACTCTCGGAACCCCGAGCAACTACGCAAACTAGACGAGTTTTTTCGCAGGTACATCCTCGTAAGATAAAGCCTGGTCCTCGGCAGTAACTCCATAATAAGAATCACAAAGCAACTCCTCCTCAGTAAGTATACCTACAACATTATCATGTCAGGACGGGAGCAAGTAATGATTCTAGCAAACTAAATATACGAAACATGAAATGAACATAAGTGGAATAAACTGGAATCATGGCATCTCATAATCTATCATGGCAAGGACACATATGTCATAGAGACAGATGTATATATAATATTTAAAACTGTAGCAGGTACGTGATTGTCAATAGGTGTACAATGTGCAGGGGCACATAATGAAATGTACTTCTGTACAAGTGATACGACGATAGATGTACATACGCACAAATCCGCTTTGAGATAAAGGCCTACGGCGCAGTAATCATATAGAATGAAACTTTGCTCGGTAAATACATACGGAGAAGGGGGCATGATCACGTACTCTACTAATAGTTTTTCCATAACCCAGATTCTAAACATGTGAGAGATATATAAAAACTGTCCTAAGCATGGTAAGGACTAAAAATAATACAACATGTGAAGATTTTAACTTGCTACCCCAAGGATCAGTATTTAACATGGTTGGAATCGCAGTTCATTGTTGTAACAATATGTAAAGTTTGTAGAAGTACTTGCCTTTAGCAAAGCAAAGCAGTGATAGAAATGCTATAGATGCCTGGTGACTCGTCACTGTAGAAATAACACATAAACTTAGTTTTTATACTAAGTTAAACACTAAGACACTAGTGGTCCAACACGATTTTCTGACTGGACACCTAGCCAAATGTTGACTTTAGCATAGAAGACCAATGTGGGGTGACACAATACCCAAACTAACTTTGTAGGGTCTTTATACTAGTGTAGGGGGGTGGTCCAATAACACAATAACTCAAAACAACACCAAATATTGTAAGTCGTAATTATTCAATAAATAAATCAAACTGTACACTTTGTTCCAACAATTTTTTAGATAGACAAAAAGCTCAATTTTACATAAAATAAAGTACCAAAATGATCCTTGTTAATTATAGAAATTTATACTAATTTTTTTGGAAATTATAAACCCTCATAGATATTTATTAAAAATCAGCAACCATATGTATCCTGAAAATGAGTTCTGTTTTCCTATTTTTATAAAATACCAAAATTACTTATTAATGCTGGAAAAATTATAATAAATTAGCTAAATTAACATAGTATCTAAATATAATTTTTTCCAGATTTTTACAGCAAATAAAATATATATAGAAATTCAAAAACAGAAAGTAATAATTTCTGAAAATTAATTAATTAATTATTTACTATTTTGTCCATGTATGCGAAATTGAATCGAAATCCAGATACAGGACCCAAAGCCATGAATCAAGTTCAATATGACTTATACAGACTCTGAATGTATTAGACACAATTGGGTCCAAAAACCCATGCTAGGTTTGGACATCAATTGGCCATAATTTATAAAATACAGGAATTTAAATACAAATAATACATTTTAAAGTGGTAAAATATACAAATCATAAAATTACCTAATAAAATAACTTGTGAATTTATACACAACAATATTTTGTACAAAGTAGAATTTGAAATACATATATACATATATACATATATATAATAAAATAAACTAAAACAAAATAAAACCAAAAGAAAGGAAAGGGGGGCTCGAACTCGGCCAGGGGCAGGGGGGCTTTAGCGCGCTTGGGCTGGCCAGAGGGTCAGCTCGAGTCAGTTGTTAGGGAATGGGTTAGGGTTATATTTATTATAGTTTAAGTTAATGGGTTTTTAAACCCGATAGCCCAAACTAAACCCGTTAACGTATTCTTCGTGTCCTGACAGTTAGGGACACGAAGAGCGTTCGAGTCTCGTGTCCGGGTCGTGCACGACACGCATGACTCGTGTTGGCCGTGTCCAGACTTACCAATAGACTTGTCGAGATTCGGCGAGTCACATATGTGAATATGAGTCGAGTCGGAGAAGAAAAACAAAGTGACACGTACGTGTCCGACTTCGGGTCGACGAACGGAGCTGCTGTAGGGCGGAGGGGTCGTCGTCGTCGTCGGAGAAAAATGGAACGGGGGTTAGCGCGTCGAGACGCGTCGGTTGGCGGTGGTGGCTCGTCGGGAGGTGGACGGTGGTGAGGAAAAACCTAGATCTAGGGTTCAGGCGAAGTTGCCGGAGAAGATAAAGTGGAGGCGACGGTTAGGCTGGGCTGGGTGGTCGAAAAAGTAGATTAGGGTTAGGGTTTGGGTCTGGGGCTATTTATAGAGAGGGTAGGGCGGTGAGAAGGGGGCTAGGTCGGTGTCGCGGTGGCGGTCGCCGCTCGGTCGTCGGTCGTCGGTCGTCGGGGGCAGGTGAGAGAGGAGAGAGAAAGTCGGGAGGGTGACTGTAGGTTTTGCAGCAAGGCCCCCGAAGTTTGGGATCTTGCAGATTTGCCCTATGCCTATCAGTTTGCAAATATAATTTGCAAACTGTAATTAAAATAAATTATTAAATTGCAAACTGATATAATAACAATTCGACAAATTGCATAATGATATTGAAATAATTAAAACTATTACAAATTGATATTAAAACATTTTAATTAATTATAAAATAATATATTTTGATTTAAAAATTATTTAAAAATTATTTAAAAATCAGTTAAAAATTCTAGAAAAATTCCTAATAATTATAATAATTTATTTTAAAGTTATAAACACTATTTAAAAATTTATAAAAATAATATTTACAAACTAGGGGCTTATTCGGAGGATGAGCCAGGGAGGATGAGCTATGAGTCTAACATGCAAGAACAAGGTGAACAGCAGACTGCCAAGTGGCATCAAGGGGGTGGATCAGGTCAGATTACCCAAATGGGGACAAGGGGTAGCTCTGCAGCCTAGGGAAGAGGCACCTCGATTGACACATAAAGGCACTGATCAAAGGACACAATCAACGAGGCCATAGTTCATGCTGGAACTGGTTAGGGGCAGTGGTGACACGCGAATGCTCCCTAGTAATGGAGAGATTACTCCCCTTCTACTACTAAATAGAAGGGATTGAGGAGGGATATCTCGACAAAACGCTTCGGTTGTGATTGCAGGATGCACTTTTGCTTCCTACGCGTTGATCTGTACGGCAAAGTCGAGGTCTGCTCCATTTGAGATGCAATATGTAGAGTTTGTGATAGTCGACAATAGGCGGTTCACATCACGACAGAAGATCAATCTAGAGGAGGCGACGAAGTACTAGCTAGAGACAACCTCGGTGCTTTACCTAGTATGCTTGTGTGCAAGCTCTGGGATGGTATCGTCATCGGCCAGAACATTACGGCGACCGGTGCGGGGTGGCGGGGGAAGGGGGGTGGTAGATGATGGTCTACTTAAGAGAATGATTTCTATCTCTTCAAGTTTGCCATAGCCGAAGATGTGGAACGGGTGCTCGAAGGTGGACCATGGACATTTCATAGCAAGGTCGCCACGATGGTAGGTGTCACGACACGCACCCTGAAGAGGGGCACGAGCACGTGGTTACGTCCAGCCTACGCCGCAGAATCGGCGGTAGAACGCTGTATATAGGGTCTGTAAATACTACGACTAAACAGATAAATGCACCTGTACAGTATATACACTCCGAACGGAGGTGACATAGCAATACAGTCTCAATCACATATATCAAAACTAAGGTAGATAGCATGGAACAGAGATATGATAGAATAAAACGGGAAACGAGTCCAAAATCCACAAGTCAGAGCTAACACAAATATCCAGAGTCTCAGATAAAATAAGTATAAAGATACTACAACTGAAAATGTACTAGCTGGCTCGCAGGCCAGGCAAATCTAACTAACTAGGCTACTCAGGGTGAGCGAAGTCCAGTGGCTCTACCAATAAGCCACGGTCTAAGTCTAGCTCATCAGACTCAACCCCGTAGTAGGTCGGGCAGTCAGTCTCAGAGTCATCTGTAAAATTTGTCAACGATACCCTGTCAGGAAAATAAGCAAGTACAAAACACCAACAGCAGTTCCATATGAATTGAGAAATACTATAAGATACAGTAATAATGAAATACAAGACAAAGATATCGGCGACTTGGGAACCATTTGAAAGCCGAGTTACAACCCTTAAACCAACAAGGACCGAGGTTGTAACCCTTCTTTCAAACGGAACTTAGTCCCATAACCATAGTACAGTATAAAAGGCAGATAGAGCAAATGAGAATGAAATCATAGCATGGTGGAAGTACAGTAAGTAAAGATGAAACTGGAATATAAGACATGACAAATAAAGTAAAAAGGTGTTTTGAATTATTAGAGCGATATGTGATCGGCTAGGGAAGCAAGAGATGGTTATCCACTTGGCCCGGCAATCCGCGGTGTACTCAACGGAGAATCATGCCGTCCAACCTGGATAACTGGTAATGGGGTGTCTGCAATACCCTACGTGAGGTGAGGGTGACGCTAGCAATGTATAGTTACAGGAAGGCTTGATCACATAACCCCTAATAATTCCCCCATCCCCGAATAGTATTACGGATCCGGACATAGCACGTCATGACGCGAGATTCCCTAAGAGGGAAGCAAGTCCTCTTTAGGAATCGGCATCAATACAAGTACAAGAATCACGACCAACAAGTACCAGTATCCCAAGAAAGCCAGGAATGATATCTTATGACCGGAATCCGATAATACTAGTCCGTGAACTATCGTGTCGAGAATCAAGTAAGACACTACCACTGAATCGGATATAGTAGATATCAAGACAATGAAAACTATCAGTGAATGTAATCACCTGTGGTCCTGAGCTGATAGAGTGAACAGACGCTCAGAGTGATCACAGACCTAAAATAAGATACTATGAGTCAAACAGGGCTTAACACTGAAAAAGGAAACTAATATAATCCATGAATGCAAGTCTAAGTCAAAACTAGGTCAATCTAGGTCAAACTGAGTCATACTAGACCATACTGGTTCATACTAGGTCATACTAGGTCACTGGGAGTCATTCCAAGTCAAACTAGGTCAATCGGGATCAACGGTTGACTTACAGTTGACTTTTGGTCAAAAAGTCAACTCTGGTCAACTCTAGGTCAACCCTAGGTCAAACTAGTCTAATGTTGACCAACTATTAACTTTCAGTCAACTGGTCAACTCTGGGTTGGTTTCGGTCAAATCGGGTCGCTTAAAGGCTAAGTTTGACTCTCGGTTGACTTTTGTTGACTTTTGGTCAAAAAGGTCAACCGACGTCAAAACTAGTCTTTGAGTACCATATTTGATCATTACCAACCACGGGAATCAAGTTCTAACTCCATCTTAGGCTTCTAACACAAATACCCTATTCCTAGGCAAAACTAGCATTTATCCTTCTAAGGTAAATCCCGATACCATGTCCAAACCCAAAAAAACCTTGCAAATACCCATGATACTAGCCTAGGCTCATTAGGGTAGCTAGATATCAACCTATCTAAGGTTTATCTACCAAGAAATTTGGGTATCCTAAGTATCTAGGCCATGTTAGGATACGGGGTAGTGATTTACCCTATTACCTTATTCTATCTCATGAATTTACCCTTTTCCATACCACACTCCTCTACCCACTCATACACAACACTCACATGACACTTCTCCCTCTCATAGACTTCTCTATAGGTTTCCTAATAGGTTTCCCACTAGTTTAGATATAGGCTATGCTATAGGATACTAGACTACACTCAAAATACCTTACAAAACACACACACACACACATCTCACAATACACACACACACATTGGAAATAAATGGACAGATTTGAGGGGCAAGTGGGGACTGAAAAGTGAGGATTATATGGCTGTTATTTAGTGATTTGTATGGACAAAAAATTAGGCAAAAAGGGGACAGCCAAGTAGGTGTTTTGGACTGATTTTGGATGGGTTTTAAGGGGCATGTTGGACTGATTTTGTGAAGGCAAATGTAGGGGGCTGTCATATAGTGAATTGGGGGCTGCCATGGGGCTGAATGCCCCCTCCTAACTGCTGGATTCAGCTGCTATCCCCCCCCCCTCTTGCCTCTTCAAATCCCACTCTCTCTATCCCTCTATCAGTCTCTCACAACTCACCACTAACTCTCCCACTTACACACAAACATAACCACAAACACCATCACTACATATACACTCACACAACACTCATACACACCCCCATGGCCGACCATGGCTGCTCTCTCCAACCCACACAACAACATCACACAACAACACAATACCCACCATATATATATATATATATATATATATATATATATATATATATATATATATATATATAGGAAATAAATATGATACATTAAGATACATGGAGAAACTCATTCTAAAACATGTCAAAATCTGGAATAATAATAAGAACAACACAAAAATCAATATACATTAATATCCATGTGTCCAAAAGAGGGTTTTTCCTATTGGGACACAATCCTACATGTGGACACCCCTAGAAATATTCAAATGGACACAAAATGGTCTCTAATGGGGACACAACCATGGGAATCATTCCTATTGGGTTCCTAACCAATCTACATGAGAAGAGAAACAAATTTGGAGAAGGGATTACCTAGATTGGAGAAGAAATCAATGGTGAGCTTTCAAAAGTGGAAGGAGCCTTTGGAGAAGAAGGAGAAAAAGTGGATGAGAATGAAAGAAAAGTGGTTTCTCTCTCCTCCCCACCCCTACTCCTAGTGGCCGGCCAAGCATGCCTATTTCCCCCCTTTTGGTAATTACAAGTTTGCCCCTCTAATTGTTCTATTAGTCCTACACAAGGTTGCTTAGGGTTTGGGGGTTAAAAATGTAAATCTAGTGTTCTAATTAGCTCTAACCTAATCCATGGAGTCATGATAAATCTCTCTAACTTTTGATGGTAATATTGTGGGCCATGGCTAGCTAGTGTGTGGGCCCGCTAAGGTCAAAACTACCCGGGTCCCCGAAATAAGTCAAAACAAGTCGAAATGAGTTGAAATTCGAACCCGATTCAAATAACCCCAAAATAATACAAATAATAATTAAATAATTCCAAAATAATTTTTATAGTGGAAAATTACCAAAATACCCCTGTTTGTGAAAACTGGGGGTGACAGTAGGACTCATCCATGCATGGGCTTCAAACTGGACAGACTATCTAAAGTCCCTTTTTGGATTCGTCTCTTGTGGTTGTCCCTTCCCTCTAGATCGGTTATGAAGTTGACAAGTATCATAGCACTACCAAAATTTGTCGATTTAGCGATGGCCAGATCCGTCGCCCGTCCGACGGAAATTTCTATTAGCAACCGATCACTGACGGGTCTTGGCCAAAAAAATCCGTCGGCAATCAGCTCGTCGATAATAAAGGTCCGTCGCTACGTAGTCGTCAAGCGACGGAATAGCGACGGCGTTTCGACTTCACAATACGAAACATTAGCGACCACTTTTCGACGGACTTTCGTCCATTTCAAGTATTAAATACTGAACTGTGTAGACAATAGCGACGTAATGGTCCGTCGGTAAACCGTCGTAATAGCGTATCAGAGTGTATCGTGCCGTCGCTATTTCGTCGCTCGCCGTCGATAATAAAGGACGGATTAGCGACGGTAACCTGACGGATTATCCGTCGACCAGGTTCTGGAAATGCTTGGCATTTCCAGAACCATGGCGACGGATGAGTAGTCGCTATTCCGTCGATCCCTGTCGCTAACAAAGGACGGGTTAGCGACGGCATACTGACGGATTATCCGTCGACCATGTTCTGGAAATTCTTGGTATTTCCAGAACCATGGCGACGAAAAGGTCGTCGCTATTCCGTCGAACTATATACCATCAGAACGTTGCCGACGGATATTCCGTCGACAACCCGTCGCTACCTGGAAACATTTTCAAATCTCCAGTTAGCGACGGATTTTCCGTCGAACAGTAGTCGGCAACTGAAAATATCCGTCGCTAACCGGTCACTAGTCCGTCGCTAACTGAGATTTTTATGAAAAAAAATTACAGCGCTTTTTCTGTTCGCAAAAATATGCATAAACCAAACCAATATATAATGCACACCAATTATCCAACAATCACATAGACCAAATATATAATGCACACCAATTATCCAAGAATCACATAGACCAAATATGCACATACGAATTTAATGCACACCAATTATGTGAAACCTGTAATTTCAGATAATTATTTTTTTATAGTTTAATTAGCTAGTATAATTAATTCTTAATTGTTAATTTAGGAAATTTCATTTTTTAGAAAAATTATTAAAACTGAAATTTTTATCAAGACATGTAATTTTCAAATTAATTAATATTAGGTTAAAATTATTATTTTCAAAAATTGGATTTTTTATTGTCAGGCCCAGACCCGAACCCAAAAACATTTTAAAAAAAGAAAAAAAAATTAAAATTAGAGTTACAAAATATTTAGTTTTTTTTCTGAAGAAAAATAATGTATCATTTTATAGCCCAATTATTTTTAGCCATGTCATGTAAAGTTTTTCTTTTAAAACCAAGCCCATTAAGCTTTGGTTATTAAACCCATTTAACTTGGAAACCCATTAGCCCTTTAGTATAGCATTTAACCCATTAGTTATAATCATTCCTTAATTTTAGAGAGAGAGAGAGTTATAACTCTCATTCTCTATTCACCAGCAGAGGAAAAATTCTTTGCTTTCCTAAGCAACGGCCAATGGCCGACCCTTTCGGTTCCCACCGCCGCCACCATTACACCGGTGACCGTCGGCCTTCCCGAACGGCCACCCTCTCGTTTCCGTAACTCCAGCACCCTCCATTCTATATAAACCCTCTTCCTTCTCCATCTTCCCCATCACCATTTCCTTTTCCCAAGACCTAACCCCAAACCCTAGCCGACCGGAGTCGATCCCGACCGACGACCTCCGCCTGAGGCTGCCGGCGCCACACTCCCGAGGCCGTGCCCCCTCTGGCCAAACCCCCTCCAGCCCGACGCCACACTTCCCGTGCCCCGATCTGCGTTCTCCGGCGAGATCCCGACCCGACAGTGCCTTCCAACCGACCCCGAGTCTGGCGCACCCCTCCCGACTGAACCCTAGCCGGCGCCCCTGTTTTCGCAGCGACCGCTGCTGTTCTCGGCCGTTTTCGAGCCACCCCGCGTGACTCTACCCCACTCGGCCAGCGTGCCCCGACCCAGATCTGCTGCTTCGCTGATTTCCTTGCTGTCCGCGAGTGCTGGACACGTTCCGAGTCTGAAGCTACACTTCAGATTCCGTTATTTTTGGGCAACTTCTGTTAATCTCAGTAGTTCGTCCCTCGTAGACGTCGATGATGAGATTTGGTCCAGGGATTTTCTTCGGAAAATTCGGTTTTCGGCTACGTTTTGGTTTCGGAAATTTTGGATCAATTGTTCTGTGATTTTTGGTTCTGTGGATGGTTTGTTGATTTCGGATTTTTTCGAGAACTCTTCGGAAAGAGTTCTGATGATTTTCGTAATTTTCGAGTTTAGTTGGGTTTCCGAAATTTTTCGAAAACGAATTGCTGATTCGGATTTAATATTATTTTGGTTGGAAAAAAATTGTGTTCCCTGGTTGGGAACAGTTATCGGTGTGGTGTAGCATTTTTCCAGTTTTTAGGTTGACCAAAAATAGAGGGAGTGCTGCCGAAATTTCTATAAAAATTTAATTATATAGTTTTAAAATAATTTTTGGAAAATATAAAATAATTGGATTTATTGGGCGACGACCGTATTGGTCAATGGGCCCTGGCTAAGTGCAAACGAAACCGGTTTCGCCCGGACGTTGAGGCATTAGCTATTTTTGAAGATTGGACCAACACGGAATATTGACTGTAACTACTGTAACTATTGGGGATTGGGGGAGTAGTGTAGTGGATATGACCACATCCAATTAGTATAACTGAATGTATTAGCTTACCCCTCAAACACACGGGGATAAGCCATACCATATCACTAGGATATTACTGTAACAAACCCAATCCGGTCATTTTCATTACCTATTCATATCACACTGTTTTAACTGTTGGAAAAATCATTTATTTCAAATTGTTTAAAAGTGCATAATTCCATTATTAATTTCAATTGTTAAAATATCATAAATTTGTACTTTGCTCCCTCCTGACTGGAGACTATATTTTTAGGTCCTGTTGATGATGCAGAGCTACTGATTAGTAGCTACTATGACCCTGAGCTATACCCTGCCGTGCTTCCTGAGGATGGCTTACTGGATGAGGATGTTGCTTTTATTTAGATGTTATTTTCCAGTTTGTTAGTTTTGTCTAAAAACAATGTTATTTGAGTTGATGGTTTATGTTTGTACTTTGCACTGAACAAGTTTTTAATTTTATCGAATAATAAATATTGTGGCAAATTTAGTTTTGAGTTGTTGATTACCTGCATATGGAAGTTACAGCTTACTGCCGCCGTCTCATCAACGGTGCAGGCTGGGCATGATCCGATTCGTTCCAAGTAATTGGGACCGGGTCGTGATAAATTATCCAAGAATCATATAGACCAAACCAAATTAATATAAAATAGACATCAATTATCCTGAAGAGTAACCTAATATCCGTCGTTATAATCCGATTTATCTTCAAGTGTGAGAACGTACGGCTCAGAACACAACCCAAAATTTATTCTAGCATATATTAGTGTGAATCATCTATGTTCTGTACATATGGTGTAGTATATGTTCTTATCGTATCTAGTATATGAAGAATGTAACAGAATCAAGATGAACTCACATAATGTAATACTAAGACATCATCTACTACTATATAAGATATAGTGATAGGTTGTCTTATCATCATTGCCGAGGGATGAGGGTCGGAGGACAAATACCGCTCGAGTGAGCCAAAGGCATGTAGCCACTTCCCTCCCTCCATTCACCCTCTCCCTCTCTCACGCTATCAACGGCACAACTTTTCTACCTCAAGTTCTGATCAAGCATCTTCCTTCTCCTCTCCTCCACCATGGCTCTGGACCCATCTGCTCCTCCCTACTTCCCTTCTTCTTATTTGACTATCTCAGCCACATATGATATCCACCTCAAGTGTAGAGTCGGAGAAAAAGAAGTGGGCAGGAAGAGGAGGGGGAAGCAGCACAGCCGGCGGCATGACCCGGAGGAAGTACAAATTTTTTTTTAACATCCGTAGGAGAACTATAAGGATATATCTTTTCACAACATATCACCTTGTCAAAGACCCTTAATGTGACAACCATGTTACCGCGGTGTCGGAAGACTAACATGTCATAATTTTCTAAGCCGTGTGTTTTGACATAATCCTCCAAACTCTTTTCTGCTATGTAGTAATGCAAGATTACATAGGAGGAAAGAGTTGGGAGGATTATGTCAAAACACACGGCTTAAAAAATTATAACATGTTAGTCTTCCGACACCGCGGTAACATGATATTCACATTAAGGGTCTTTGACAAGGTGACATGTTGTGAAAAGATATATCCTTATAGTTCTCCTACGGATGTTGAAGAAAACATCTGTACTTTCTCCGGGTCATGCCGCCGGCTGTGCTGCTTCTCCCTCCTCTTTCTTCCCACTTCTTCTCCCCCGACTCTACACTTAAGGTGGATATCATATGTGGCTGAGAGAGTCAAATAAGAAGAAGGGAAGTAGGGAGGAGCAGATGGGTCCAGAGCCATGGTGGAGGAGAGGAGAAGGAAGATGCTTGATCAGAACGGATGGCTCAGAACACAACCCAAAATTCATTCTAACATACATTAATGTGAATCATCTATGTTTTGTACATATGGTGTAGTATATGTTCTTATCGTATCTAGTATCTGAAGGATATAACAGAATCAAGATGAACTCACATAATGTAATACTAAAACATCATCTACTACTATATAAGATATAGTGATAGGTTGTCGTATCATCATTGTCGAGGGATGAGGGTCGGAGGATAGTCAACTTTATCTACGGCTACATAGTTTCTGCCTCGCCAGTCGAATGGCTGCAGGGACTATGTCCTGATCACCATATCGTACCGTAGATTAATGCAAATGGAGCTGAAAATATTCGTCGCTAACCGGTCACTAGTCCGTCGCTAACTGAGATTTTTTTGAAAAAAAAATTACAGCACTTTTCCTGTTCACAAAAATATGCATAAACCAAACCAATATATAATGCATACCAATTATCCAACAATCACATAGACCAAATATATAATGCACACAAATTATCCAAGAATCACATAGACCAAATATGTACATACGAATTTAATGCACACCAATTATCCAAGAATCATATAGACCAAACTAAATTAATATAAAATAGACATCAATATCCTAAAGAGTAATCTAATATCCGTCGTTATAATTCGATTTATCTTCAAGTGTGAGAACGGATGGCTCAGAACACAACCCAAAATTCATTCTAGCATACATTAGTGTGAATCATCAATGTTCTGTACATATGGTGTAGTATATGTTCTTATCGTATCTAGTATCTGAAGAATGTAACAGAATCAAGATGAACTCACATAATGTAATACTAAGACATCATCTACTACTATATAAGATATAGTGATAGGTTGTCGTATCATTATTGCCAAGGGATGAGGGTCGGAGGACAGTCAACTTTATCTACGGCTACATAGTTTCTGCCTCGCCAGTCGAATGGCTGCAAGGACTATGTCCTGATCACCATGTCGTACCGTAGATTAATGTAAATGGAGCTGGAGCCAAAATACAGAAACCAAAATACAAAATACAGAATCCAATCCCTGGGTTCACCGAAAATACAAAACACAGTTCTAATTCATATGTATTTTAAGTGTGAGAACGGATGGCTCAGAACACAACCCAACCGGAGAGGATACTCTGAGAGATCCATCTGAGTAGGATGTATACTCTGAGAGATCACCTTTACAAGAATGATATCAGTAGTGGAATTGAGTGTTGGAGGAGATATTATCAGAGTATACGTCCTACTCAGATGGGTCTCTCACCGTTACTATTTTTTCTAACAGCATGGTGGATGTGCTCCGTCAACAGATTCTTGCTCCGAGCCAAAACTTTGCCCCGGAGCTCAAGTGGACATCCTTGTGGGACGAGCACGGATACTTTGACAAAGGAGACCACCATGCTGTCAGGAACCTCTCACTCGAGCTCTACACGAAGGATGTCCACTTGGGCTCTGGGGCAAAGTTTTGGCTCATAGTAAGAATCTGTTGAGGGAGCACATCCACCATGCTGTCAAAAAAAAGTATTAACGGTGAGAGACCCATCTGAGTAGGACGTATACTCTGATAATATCTCCTCCAACACTCAATCCCACTACTGATATCATTCTTGTAAAGGTGATCTCTCAGAGTATACGTCCTACTCAGATGGATCTCTCAGAGTATCATCTCTGGTTGGTTGTTGTATCATCATTGCCGAGGGATGAGGGTCATAGAACAGTCAACTTTATCTACGAATACATAGTTTTTGCCTCGCCAGTCGAATGGTTGCAGGGACTATGTCCTGATCACCATGTCGTAGTCTAATACAATCCAGAGATTGACACAGTACTAATTCATATATGTAGTCCAATACAAATAGTCTAATACAAAAACAACCCAATACAAATAGTCCAATACAAATAAGTACTAATAGCTAATGAGAACCACGCAGCTCATGCAAACGCTCAGTAATACGATCACGCAACCACCTCAAAAAAGCGGGATCTTTGGCGTGAGGAGAGATGTAGTCCCTTGCAAGTGCTGCATGAATAGAACTCCCGGTCTCACTAGCTACCGGTGTTGGATGAATAGAACTCCCGGTCTCACTAGCAACCGGTGCCACTTCCTTCTTAACTGTAGGAGGAGCCACCTCAGTATTCACTGTTTTCCTCAAACGACGTACCGCTCCTCAGGTCATGGGTGCCATCTGGTAAGATCGATATTCACAAATAATATAATTGTAACATAAGCAAGCTAACTAAAGGAACCATCATGTAATTTGAGTACATTTTCAAAAGTAGATAAAGTACAAAAAATTTGATTTTTTGCTAAGTGTGAGAACGGATGGCTCAGAACACAACCCAAGATTCATTCTAGCATACATTAGTGTGAATCATCTATGTTCTGTACATATGGTGTAGTATATGTTCTTATTGTATCTAGTATCTGAAGAATGTAACAGAATCAAGATGAACTCACATAATGTAATACTAAGACATCATCTACTACTATATAAGATATAGTGATAGGTTGTCGTATCATCATTGCCGAGGGATGAGGGTCGGAGGACAGTCAACTTTATCTACGGCTACATAGTTTCTGTCTCGCCAGTCGAATGGCTGCAGGAACTATGTCCTGATCACCATGTCGTACCGTAGATTAATGCAAATAGAGCTGGAACTGGAGCCAAAATACAGTACTACTTCACCATGTCATACCATTTTACCCTCTCACTCTCTCTCCTCTCCCCCTCCGGTGCTCTCACTCTCTCCGGCGCTCTCACACTACTAATTCCTATGTGTTTTAAGTGTGAGAACGGATGGCTCAGAACACAACCCAAAATTCATTCTAGCATACATTAGTGTGAATCATCTATGTTCTGTACATATGGTGTAGTATATGTTCTTATCGTATCTAGTATCTGAAGGATATAATAGAATCAAGATGAACTCACATAATGTAATACTAAGACATCATCTACTACTATATAAGATATAGTGATAGGTTGTCGTATCATCATTGCCGAGGGATGAGGGTCGGAGGACAGTCAACTTTATCTATGGCTACATAGTTTCTGCCTCGCCAGTCGAATGGCTGCAGGGACTATGTCCTGATTGCCATGTCGTACCGTAGATTAATGCAAATGGAGCTGGAAATAATCGTCGCTAACCGGTCACTAGTCCGTCACTAACTGAGATTGTCACATACACATATGTATATCACAGCTAGATGTATAGATATATACATCAATATAGAAGAACACAACTGATACCCCATATTCACATTTACTAATCCAAACACCACCAAACTAATGGATAACACCCAATATGGATAACACATTATTTAGCCAATATATAAACTCAGATGAATTTGAGAAGCAAAGCCCGCCGCCGCCCCCGACCAAAGCCCGCCGCCCCAAGCCCGCCGCCCAGTAGTTCGGTTGCATATATATATGAAGAGTGCTTATGGCTGTGCGTCAGTTGCATATACCTCCGACGCCCCCGCCCCAAGCCAGCCGCCCAGCCCCCGACGCCCCCGTCCCAAGCCAGCCGCCCAGCCCCCAATGCCCCCGCCCCAAGCCCGTCGCCCAGCCCCCGACGCCCCCGATCCAAGCCAGCCGCCCAGCCCCCGACGCCCCCGTCCCAAACCCGCCGCCTAGCCCCCGACGCCTCCGCCCCAAGCCCGCCGCCCAGCCTCCGACGCCCCCGCCCCAAGCCCGCCGCCCCCGCTGCGTCTACGACACCGCGAGAGAGAGAGAGAGATCGAAAGAGAGAGAGAGGGGATTACCTTCGGAAGAGAGAGAGGAGAGGACGCCGACGCCGATCACCGAAGCCGCGGGGGAGAGAGAGAGAGAGGAGAGAGTGAATTTGGGGGAATGCAAAAAGTTTTCCCCGTCGTTTCATTTTAAGTCTGGAAAGTATATTTAGCGACGGACTAGCGACGACGTTCATTCCGTCGCCCTTTCGTCGCTATTTTTGATACTTGTCGACTGAATATCCGTCGCTATGTAGTCGAAAAAATGTCCCACCAATTCTCCACACAATTCCCGCCAAATAATCGACTGCATAGCGACGACTGACTATCCGTCGCTATATCTCCGACAGCCTAGCGACGGATGTGCGACCTTTTCTCCCCCTAAAAATAAAATAAAAAATGTAACGGCTTGTCGTCGGTAATCCGTCGGCAAGCTGCCACAAAGCCGTCACGAACGCCGACGAAAAATTTTCGTCGCTAATTTTCGGTCGCTAATTTACTGTATTTTGGTAGTGTAGGCACCCCGCTGCAAATGGATGAACCTACAACTCATCGCCATCGGATAGCTTATGCTATATATAGTCTGCATTAAAGTGGAGGCGGATGCTCTACTGCCAAAGAAAATCCAAATTACACTTGCTTTAGGGTAGATTTGTCACCAAGCATTAAAGTATGAATGTGTGCCTGTCAGGTGTTTGACTTGTTGATGCTTTGGATATTTGCTAACTTGTGCCCGGAGACACCTAGTAATCTACCTGGAGACAACACATCACGAATGGAGTGTGAAGGCGAGGAAAAAGATAGTCTCCCACGTGTTGAAAAGGGAGGACACATTGATCAATAAGTTCATGATGACTTACAGACATTAAGCCCCCATCGATGTCCATGGAGCCAAGGGATCCAGACTTGGCAACTTGTTCGTTAGATGGACCACCCACTTTGATCCATTGTCTAGGTTGTCATGATGACTTCCAGATTTATACCCAGTAAATGATCACGGGCAAGATTCCAATGGTGTGGGGCTAGTAGAGGAGGAAAAAAGGGTGGTAGGAATACAGGTAGAGAAGTTTGTAACGTCTCTTCTGAATCTATTGGGATACCACAGGCTGCTTCAACATACCAAATATATCAAAGATATAGAGCTCCATTCAAGGGTTACTGAGTAATCCAATGCCAAAGATTCATTTGAGATATCGTCGCTTCAGAATATATCCAACATTTCAAATGACAAGTTGGCTATGATATATCCTCTATGGGAAGATCAGCGCAGATTCAAGAGTGAACATTTAGGAAAGGAAAGGAATATAAAAAAATGCTAGTGACTCGATCTACTTCCCATTTCACTAAAGGGCATCATACAAGAAGGATTACACTGTTTACGCTATGTAACCCCAGAGAGTTAGTAGAGTATCAGTGTAAAAATATTATTAGTGTGTAATATTGAGAAATATCTAGGTTTCTAGGTCACTTAAACCTAGATAATCTATTGTAATTAAGTGACACAAAATATATATATATATATATATATATATATATATATATATATATATATATATATATATATATATATATATATATATATATATATATATATATATATATATATATATATATATATATATATATACATCTTACTATTCTAGGACACAATATGACAATTGAAGTGTTGAGCATTCTCCAAACCCTTGTTAGCAATCACCCGAATAAAACGCATATTATACGCAAATTTTTTCGTATCTTACATAAACGTATAATACTTACGTATTTTTGACAAATTCATTTTTGTACACGAATTTTAAGGCCCTAAAGTTTTAAACGCGCACGATACGAATTTTTGAAAATTTTGGCCAAAAAATATGACCGAGAAAACTTAATAATCTTTTGGTCCCTTGGATGCAGATGGAGTCTCTTGCTGCTATTTAAGATGGCACAATTTTCAAAAAATTATCAAAAGCAAAAAAATAAGTAGTCTCACACAATAACCAAAAAAAACCAAGAGTCTTCTAGCTGCCATCATGCTGATGCATGTTGCAATTACACCCACCAAAGCAAAACACTTCAGTTTCCAACTTTCCATTTCACCTTTACTTTCTTTTCTTTATATAATATTCCCCCAATCTCTTTCTCTTCTCACAATGAACCTGGTTGTTTTATTGACATTTGGGTGATAATATGGACTTGTTTTTACTGTGAACCTTCTTTTATTCCTTTGACTTCACAAGTTTTATTCCTCTGGTGGAAATATAGATTGGTGGACATTTGGGTTGTATGACAATAGATATATTTGTAATAGTCTGAGCTCTCTATCCTAGTGGTATTAGAGCGGACACCCGGAGGGACCGGCAAGGCTCGAGTCCCCCAATTGTGTGTGTGCGTGGAATTTCAAAAAAAAAAAGATATATTTGTAAAACATTACCAACCGTGGTACTTGTTTTATTCCTCTGGTTATAGAATATATATAATATATATATATATATATATATATATATATATGTGTATATGTATGCCGAATTTTATTGCCGAATTTGTTCATATGAAACGTACTAAACACGAATTAAATCTAATCCCAATATTTTTCGTTAGACGAATGTTTGACCGAATTTTATTTCTATGGTGCTGATTTATACTCGTACTTTTGCCATTCCGAACTTTTCCCGTTTGCCGAATTGCTAACAAGGCTCCAAACTCTTTTTAGCTGTGGATAATTACATAGTAGTGTGATGTTGGCTTTCTACTTATATACAGAGTTAAACCTATATAAGTAAATAGCCTCGGGATCGAAGAAAATATATTAATTAATAATTGTTAAATAATCCAAAAATTAATAATTTATTAATTTATCAAAATTATTGAATTATTAAATTAATTTATTATATTGGATATTGTATTTAGTTTTTTGTTTTATGAACTAACCATTCTATGCATTTGTTTAACCAAGTAAAATTCATAAACCTAATTATTTATCCCAAATATATATTGTTTATTTTTCAATGTACTACATATTTTATTTATGAATGTTTAACTAAGAAAAAATTCTACATAGTTTCTCGTTTATGAACTAACAATTTCATATAACTGTTTAACCAACTAAAAATTCGTAAATCTACTTTGTTTTTCCAAAAATAGATTGTACATGTTTAATATAATATATTATTCTATTTTATGAACATTTAACCAAGCATAATTTTTATTTAAGTAAACAAAATTGTCACAGTAACACAACACATCATATATACATAAAACAATGACTTTTCATCTCAAAGGTGTAAATAAATAAACAATACCATGTCTCGTTTCCAACATACAACAAGCCGAGTACATAACATCATCCCAGGCTACGCGACCTACGAATACACTGGTACACACACACAATTGTCACATGTAAGGTTCTAGAATAGGGGTAAAGAACAAATAACATGTAGCATAATATATCTCATCCACAACCTAACTAGATTTCTAAACATAAGTGGAGGTATTACACAAGTCTTATAATAACTACCTTTTCATACATATTACACAAACATACAGGAGCGGAGCCAGGATTAAAATTTTGGAGGGGCGGTACTACTACGTTTAGAAATCCTTAAAGTTATCATGTTAATTAAACTGCAGTAGCAAAAAAAATACTAAAAAGCAACATGAATGTACAGAAAAGCAAAGTTAATATTTCCAAATTGTTACGAAAAAGAAAGTAAAAAAAATTATACATAAAATGTAAGAGACAAGATTTGAACTTGTACACCTCTTAGTTAAAAGCCCAAAGCACTACCACTAGAATAACTTATTCTTTATACATTGGAGGGCCATATATATATATATATATATATATATATATATATATATATATATATATATATATATATATATATATATATATATATATATATATATATATATATATTACAAAACAATGCTCTATATAATAATCAATACTTTAAAAATAAATTGGGGGGGGGGGGGGGGGGGGGAGCTTGGACTATATATAAATCCGTCCCTGCAAACATAAGTTTAGTTACAAAGGAATCTAGATCAAACAATTATACATCTAGATTATACATTATACATAAGTAGCACATTTAAAAAATAGAACAAAACACGATAATCTACTCATGGTCCTTATCTTCTTCTTCTTCGTAAAGAGGTAAGTCATGTCCAATATTAGCATCAACACCTAGGGAGGAGAGAAATCCATTTATATCAGGACAGACTAACAAGTGTTCAAAGCAAAGCGAGGGGTCAAAAAGAAAACCAGACATATGCAATATGAGTACGTGTAATGTGTCCAATATTTGCCTAAAAAATATATAAAGTGATGTTAGAACCATTATTTAAAATTTTAACGTAATGCCTCTAAAATAAGGTAATTACTCAATATACCAGACATGATGATGATTATCATTCAGGTGAGGTCTCTACACAACATAATTATTTTGGTCTTTTTTTTTGGATACATTACTTATTCATGTACGGTTTCTGAACAGATCAAATATTCATGTAAGGTTTCTATGACAACATCATAACATCATCGTACCCCCTGTAGGGAGCCTCTATGACAACATAATAACATCGACATACTTGAAAAGAGGGCCTCTATGACATATAATAGCATCAGGTACTATAGAAACCCTAATTAAATATTTTATTTTATTTTTATTTTATTTGTAAAACCCTAAAAGCTACTAACCCCTTATGGAATAAATTAATCAAATTAGTGACTTAGGGATACAGGGACGACGATCCTAACATATAGCTAATAGATAGATATAATACTCTAAAACCCTAGAATAACTAATTTTAATATTTAGTGTCTACTTTAGAATTTATAAGAATTTTAGAGAAATTATTGGAATAATGTTTACTAAAAAGTGGTAAATTTACAAATCATAGAAATTACAACAGACAACCATGACCCAAACTTGACCCCAAAACCTAGACATAGGTTCATTTATCCATAAACTAAGCTCTTAATTTTTTTTCCACAATTTTTATAAATATTTTACAAATTTTAAGACGAGAAAATAAATTATATATTATTAGTAAGTATAAAATTAATTTAAAATCTTCTAGAAATTTTTTAGGGAAAATCCTCCAACATTTTGTCCCAAGTTTTATCTTGGACTCCTAATAGCGTAAGATAACTTTTGTGAATTGTGTACTTGATTTGAATTTATGATTTAATTACTTAGAATTTATTTAATAATTAGAAAGTTAAAATAAATTTAAAAAGAAAATAAAACCCAAACAAAAATCTACCCCCACACTCATGTGCAACGGGCCCTATGTTCAGCAATATGACTACATGCAGGGACCAGCGTGTCAGTAAAACTAGTACAGTCAACAATGTTTCGTACATTAAATCCTTTATTGTCACCACCACATTTTCATGTAGGACTATTTTTGACCCAATTAAAATTTTGCCATTAATGTGCCATTCTTTGTAGTCATTTGACTAGAAATTAGGATTAGAAATTAAATCTAATTAGTCATGTCATAACTAGGCCCAAAACCTATTAGCATTGGGCCCAATTGGTTAGCCAATTAATTTCTAACAAATTCCAATTTAGCCATTAGCTGCTTAGTTGGAATGGTGTGTAGGAGGGGCATTTTGGGCATATGAAAAATTCCCTAACCTGTATATAGTGGCCGATCTCATCAAACGATCCATTCTTTTTCACCAAGTCATTCTCTATCACGTCTTCTTCATTCCATTTCTCCAAAATTCCTAAGATGAACCAAATCCCCCAATTTTTCCTTCAGCATTCCAAATTCCTCTCCAAAGCTCTTACAATCCTTCTTCCGTGGAGAGCTAGAGCTTAGGAGCAATGGAAGCTTGAAGTGGAGCACTAGCAAGGAAGTTGGAGCCAATTCTTCATCCATCACCACTAAATTCTTGGTTCCATAAGGAGGAGCTATTCCACCTAGATATTGATCTCTTTCCTCATATTTCCATGGTAAAATTCTAAGTAAACTAGTAGGAGACCCTCTAGTGGCTGGATCTAACCTTCTAGGTGGTGAATTGGGTGGTAGATGACTCATTCCTAGTAGATCTAGAGTTTAGAATGGTGACTTAGTGGCAATTATGAAATTGTGACCATCAAGTATTTGATACAAGTTCTTATAGAAAATTTGTGTCACAATTTGGTGCATGCTTGTGTCCACGTGTCCTAATTATGATATTTAAGGTTTGTGTCATGATACATTGTGATACGCATGACCAATTTGATACTTCATGTGTAAATGTGCTTCTAAAATGTTTTTAATTGTGTTTTAATATTTATTGTCACATTTACATATGGATTGTGGATGGAAGTGTATCCATGTGTCATGAGACATTTTGTATCATAATTATGGTCATGTGTACCATATCCTATTTTGGGTAGTATCACATTTTGGGAATTCTGTATCATAGAGAGCCGGTGAGTGTATCTATTAAATGTAGTGTATGTGTATTTATGTGTGAGTTGTGAGTGAGTGTCATATATGTATATGTGTAAATAGTGTAATGTACATGTGTATATATACATAATATATAGGGGGTGGTGCGTGTGTGTCATAGGATACCCAATTTGGTAACATGGTGGGTATAGTAGTGGATATAGGGTTATTAATAGGCTTGATGTGTAGACAGTATTTTCTGTAGCATGTAGGACTGAGTGTGTGTGCAGCATAGGAGGTTGTTCTGAAGGTAAAAGGGAGTACATGTGTATGCACCAGGAATATCTAGGAATTGCAGTTGCAGTCAAGCATTAGTAACAACACTACTGCGGGACTTAGGGTGTGTATGTGCAGTAGTAAGGGTTAAGGAGTGTGTCTAGAGTGTGTGTGTCTACCTAGTGCATGAGAGTGGTTGTAGCAATGAGGCATTACTAGCGTGTGTCCTAGGCTCCTATGCGTATGAGTAGTGGTATTGGTAGAAACCTACATGGGAAATGACCATGTTGGTCAGCTGCATCAGCAGCAGCAACAGTTGTTGCACTAGCACCAGCGGTAAACAGCTACAGGAAATGGGAAGCACTGCAATGCAGTGTGCAATAGGGGGTTCTTGGGTGTGTGCGATCAGTACTGGGAAGTGTGGAGTCTATCAGATAAGGTAGAGTGTGGTCTGTGTGTTTAGCAGTGAGGAAGGAGCTTTTGGTAAGTCAGTCATATAGCATGTCGCTTGCAGTCAGCTAGTGCAGGCTTGTAAGCAACTACAGGAGGCAGCAGAGGCTAGGAGCAGCAACCTAGTATTCTTATGTGTCATGTATAGCTGTGCGTGTGCCATGTGTAAGACTACACATGTGTGTGTTATAAGAGGGTGTTGTGAATGTGTGAGTGTGAGTATGTATAGGTTGTGGGGATACATGCGGGAAGGTATATGATATATATGTTGTAGTATGCCATGGTAAGATATGGTGCACTAGTGTATCTTGGTATGCGTAAACTAAAGAGTAATACATGTGTGTATATCATATGATTGTGAGGTATGGCAAGGTATAGGTCATTAGAGAGTATGGTTAAGGGTAAAGGTATATTGGTATCATGATGGGAATGGAAATGTAGTACCAAGGCATGGGACAAGTTTGGGCAAGGTATAAGTTTGGGCAAGGTATGTTGGTATGTGAGGTATGGCATGGTATAGGTCATTAGAGAGTATGGTTAAGGGTAAAGGTCTAGGACACGGGCTCGGTAATGGATATTGGGCAAGGTATAACTGGGTATATATATATATATATATATATATATATATATATATATATATATATATATATATATTAGTGGCAGGCTTGTAAGCAACTACAGGAGGCAGCAGAGGCTAGGAGCAGCAACCTAGTATTCTTATGTGTCATGTATAGCTGTGCGTGTGCCATGTGTAAGACTACACATGTGTGTGTTATAAGAGGGTGTTGTGAATGTGTGAGTGTGAGTATGTATAGGTAGTGGGGATACATGCGGGAAGGTATATGATATATATGTTGTAGTATGCCATGGTAAGATATGGTGCACTAGTGTATCTTGGTATATGCGTATACTAAAGAGTAATACATGTGTGTATAGCATATGATGGTGAGGTATGGCAAGGTATAGGTCATTAGAGAGTATGGTTAAGGGTAAAGGTATGTTGGTATCATGATGGGAATGGAAATGTAGTACCAAGGCATGGGACAAGTTTGGGCAAGGTATATGTCACGCCCCAGAACCAGGATACCGGAGAGCGGGGGCAGACATAGCCAGCTACGCAATCCCAAAGTACGTTAATACTCTGAAATTACGTATAAGCTGTCAAGACATGGGGGTTACTCTACAAGCCATCAGTCAATCCTATGGTTTAACAATCCTAGGTATCTCAATCACAGGCAATTATACAAGTACAAAGAGTATGATCATCATACATACAATAGTAAGGCGTCCCGAACCATATATACATGATTGATCACGAAGCCAGTACCACAGAACTGAGGACTAGCTAGAGTATTAGTCGTACATGATAAGGACTAGCTATAGTCTAGAATACACATATCATGTTTATGCCCGTAGGCTACAATATCAAGGAAAATACCAAAATACGAGCTAAACACGTGCTCGGGGCTAAACGATACAAGAGGAGAATTTCCATATCAGTGGGAGGATGAAGAAGAAATCCACTGAGGCACTCTGGTACTCCGGCTGGTCACCGTCGAGTAGATGGTGCGGTAGATCCTTCGGGCTCTTCTATCAGAACCTGGCCATGCAAAACCAGTGGGGTCAGACCCCAAATAGCAAGTACCACAAAGGAGGCCGAACTATGAACTAAAACCAGCAATCATTAGCAATCAACAAGCAAATAAGTAAAGGAGGATCGGGATTTGTGCAGTACCAATGCACTTACCCCGGACATAGAGAGACTGTAAGTAAAGCATCATTGAGCATAAAGTAAACTGGAGAATATGTTAAATAAATAAACTGGAA